>JAVJIF010029239.1:0-66122 GCA_038442645.1 Agave tequilana | reverse complement strand
TGTGAGTGTACAAATACAATGTGAAGATCATAATCATGAAAGATGGACAATAAGCTCAATATTCCTTAAACATGAAAATCATCAAAACTATTTAATCTTCAAGGTATATGTATGTCCTATACAAACTAAAATATACATACATATCCAAACACAACGAGTCCACAAAGATATATGTATGAAGGCACGTGGCTCAAAAGGATGTATATGTATAACAATAGTTTAGATAAAATGGACATATACATGAAGTTAAATATAAACACATGGAAACATGAAAATCTAAATTTTTCATTAAAATAAATTTCATTTCAAGTATATGTATGATTTGTCAACACAAAAATATACATACATATCCCTAAACACAATTGAGTCCATATGTATAGATTTGCATGAAAAGCAAATGACTCAAGAGGTATACATGTATATCTTAAAGTTTGACAAAAAATAGACATATACATGAAATGAAAACTCATAAAACAAATCCAAAAATAGGAATACAAGTTTAAAATGCATGGATCATTAAAACTAGACTATACTAGCACATCTAATGGGTTCAAATAAGCATTCAAGCTCAAACATATATAGATTTATTTGTGGCCCACTCTATGTACAAGTGTATATCCTAGTCTTAATGAAAACTAACATCTAAACATGTAATCAAATCATGAAGCATCAAAAACAAGATAAAATCATCATGACAAAACTAAACATGATTATTATGTAAATCCACATGTTATTAGAGCTATGATTAACATGATAGCTAAACAAATGGTGAGAACACAAAAAAATTGATCCATATTAAACATGGGTGTCTCAAAGGCTATACATGCATGTTAATGGTCTAATAATCATGGCATTTTCATAATAATCTCAAACAATAAAACATGCTATAAATGATAAATATGGAAAGCATGTAAACATAAATAAGGAGTTAGGAATCGTTACCAAAACCTAGAAGGCAACTTTCCTTGTCTCCAAAACATGGTGGTCATCTCCACCAAACTTCTCTTGAAAGTGATGCATCCAAAATGTTTCCTTTAAGTACGGAACGCATCCACTCCAAGGTACCTATACTCTCACGTCATGCGAGGGCCCACACCTACATGAAAAATACTAGGGGTGGTCTTTGGTACCCACAACTTTTTGGGTCCATGGGGGTTAGTACCATTTCTAACCCAAACAAATTTATTTGCTAAATTACAATCATGTATACGATCAAAACAAAATTTAGCAAGGTGGCCCTTACGTCCACAATGTGTACAAGTGTACACATGAGCATACAAAGTGGAATGGATGTGTGCGTGAGGAGCATGTGTATGCCGTGGATAGTGTGCATGAAAAGATGAAACTTGTTTCTTTCGAAACAAAGATTCCAAGCGTGTATGGCTCTTGGCACAATGGCTCAAAGTGGAGCCCAAACAAACAACCTTCTTCTTAAGCATGGATATATCATTATCAATCAAGGAAGAAGTGTGGCATGCAATAGTTGAAGTGTGTGATACTACACTAGCATGGCAAACATGAGAAACAATTTTATTTTATAAAACACCATTTTTCTTTAAACAAACATTTAAATCATTTGAGATAGAAATTATTTTATTTTTCAAAGCAACATTCTCTTTTAAAACAAAATCAATTTTTGAAGACAAGTTTTCATTTTTCTTTAATACATCATTGCAATCAATTTTAGACTTTAAAAATTTATTTTCCTTTAGAGCAAGGTCTAGTTGAGATCTCAATGAATCTCTTTCATTATAGACCTCAACCTTCTCTTGCAAAACATTGTAAGCTTAGAAGACAAATTCTCTTTTTCTTTATTTAAAGCACAAGTCTTCCTTTTCAAAAGGTTGTATTTTTCCAATAATTTTTCACACACAATTGATAGTTCTTCATTTAAAGTATGGGCATCAACATAATCATCTGAAGAACTAGCATCATCATCATCATCTAAGTGGGTTTTCGAGTGTACCTCAAGGAAGTCATTCCCTTGGACCGTATAGCATTATTGTGGCTCGGATTCATCTCCACTAGATTCTTCCTCTTGTTGGATTGCCATTTGAAGCTCAGAGGTGGTGGTTATGGTTGTCAACATATTCCACACTGCAAATGCGGAATCAAAGTTAGAAGCAAGCATAAGATATTCTTTAGGTAGCGTGCTTCTAATGGCCTCAAGGGCTTGTGCATTGGCCCCTATATGCTTGCTATCACTAAGGAAGGATTCCTTGGTAATGGCAAGGTGAACCTTATATCTTAGGGTTTGTAAATAGATGGACATCTTAGTCTTCCAAACAAGAATGTTGGAAGGGTCAAACATAGGTGGGGTCATGAAGTCCATGGGTCCAAACTATATGTGTGCAAACAAGCAAATGCAAAAGATAGACTAGCAAACCAAGATCTCACTCCTAAGTTGTTAAACCTAAGTATCAGGAGCGTAGGCTCTGATACCAATTGAAAAACACCTAGAGGGGGGTGAATAGGTGTAAATGCTAATCTAGAAACTAAATGCGCTAAATGCGGAAGCTTAAAACTATTTTGCAACACACTTGGTACAACACACAAGTGTAGCCGAATTCCCCGTGAAGGGCTCTGAACTAACTCCTCTTGATTCCCCTAGATATGGGTTGAGGTGCTATATGAAGCTCTTGTGGTTAAGTACAAGTGAGGCACACACAACAAACCAAGCATATAAAATGAATAGGCAATATGAATATATGCAAGGCACAACACAAGCAATGAATGATATGAAATGAATGATGCTTTGCACAAATAAAAGAGAGAGAGTTTAGAGACAAGTGGATCAAACGCAAACACAATGATATGTTCCGAGGTTCGAGCCCCTAGCTCTACGTCCCCGCCTTCACCGAGAAGGATTTCTAATCCACTAAGGAGTACCGAACTCCTCTCTCAACCTTACAATGCCACCGAGGTAATACAAGCACAATCCACCTCTACCGAAGAGGGATAAGGCCCGTAGCCAACAACCAAACTCCACCTCACAATAGAGGGAGCAAACACAACCTCAACCTCTACCAAAGAGGGAGCAACCCAACAAGAATAAGGGTTTACAACTTGGTGGTATCTTTCAACCACAAACAATCTCTCTTTTCCACAAAACAAGATCGTAATAGAATAGGATAGAAGATAAGCTCAAGTGTGGAAAAACAAAGTGTTTTGATCAAAGAAAATCTCTTGGGAAAATACCAAATTGATATAGAAATTAAGAACAAGAAACTAATTCTCAAAAACTTATTTTCTTTGAAAATGACAAAACACTTTAAAACAAATAAGATGGATCTTTTGGCACTTAAAACTCTTTTGAAAACTTGTAAAAACACTTCAGAAAAGTAGGAATTTTTGCTCTTAAAAATCTTAGCCAAAATTTCAAAGAAATGGGGTTTATATATGCCAAACAAAAAACTAGCCGTTAGGCTGATCTGGCAGCCTGACAGGCCTGCGGTCGACCGCCCGGTCGACCGCCAACGGTCATAAATATGACCGTTGGGCAAACCCGGTCGACCGTCCGATCGACCGCCCAGATACAGAGAGCAGAGCTCTCTGGTCCGGTCGACCGCCCTATCGACCGCCCAGATACAGAGAGCAAAGCTCTCTGGTCCGGTCGACCGACCGGCCGACCAGCCCTGTGTCTGCCAGACGTGCACAAGGCTGTGCATGTCGGTTGTAATACCCCGTTCCCGGAATACGTACTTAGTTGCGTATTCAGATTTTCGGTCGTATTTTTTCGATTTGTTTCCTGTATTTATTCTGTATTATGAATTCCTTATATGACTGTTTTGTCTTGGATTTGGATTCGTGGATTCGGAGTCAGCCCTAGTCTGAACCGAAGGCCCGATCCTAGAGTATTACTCGATTTAGACATTCTGATAATTAGAATTGACCGATTTTAGTTTTAAATATCATTTTCCAATATATTAGATTTTCTATGATTTTCTGAAATTTTCTGTGATTAAGTTGAAAGTCTTCAAAACCGTGTCGGCCAGTGCCGCTGACCGATTCCTGGATTTTTAATTCTCAAACAGTTTGGAATTTCATGATGGTCCTTTAGGCTTTATTCCTTAGAATCATATTTTCTACCTACATTCTTTTTCTGAGGATTTTATGAATTTATGAAAATTCCATCGGAGTCGGTAGATAACTGATTCCGGGATTTTTAGTTTTAAAACTATAAAGTATTTCTTCAAACGGATTTCACTATTGGTCTTTATATAATATTCTTGATTTTTGATAATTATTTCGGGTCGTTCCGAGATACTTGAAATTCGGACGATTCCGGTATTTTCCCGGAAGATTTCCGCATCCACGACTCAGTTCCGGGAATCCGCCACTTCCATTATTTTCATCTTCCTTCCCAAGAAAACATCTTCTCATTATAATTTATTTTCCTTTTTCCTTTTCCTTTATTTCTTTCCTTCCTCCACTAACCAAAGCCTTTCCCAATTTTCCAATAATTCCAATTTTCCACATAATCCCACTCACTTTCATCTAATCCTTTTTAAATCCCTCATTCTCTCTCTCTCTCCCCCATGGCCGGCCAAGTGGCCAAGTGAAGGACACTCACCTCACCTCCCCACTTTACAAAAACCCCCCTCTCTTCTATCATATTTGCACCTCCTTCACAAAAGTCAAAACCTATATAAACTTTTCCTTTACATTCTATTTCATTTTTCTTCACTTCTCTTTTTCTCTTCTTCACTTCTCAAAAGAGAAGCCTTCACCTTCACCAAAACCCTAACCTCCATCTCCCCCTTCATCTCCACCACCACAACTACTCTAACCTCTTCCCTTCATCTTCCTCCTCCTTCATCTCCATGGGAAACACCACCAAGGTCATCAACTCTACCAAAACCCCAACTTCTTCTTCATCATCAACTTCCATCACTACCACCATCACTCCATCACCTTGTGCTTCTCTTAGGTAAGTGTTCTTCATCACCAAGACTTGATTTATTTCCTAGTATACTTAAGTTTACATATCATGTTCACTTGTGTCTTCAATTTATGATTTTTGGATCATCAAACACAAACCCTAGAAAATCTGTTCTGTTTACTGTTTCCAGACGATTAGTCGACTAGACCTATAGATTAGTCGACTAGAAACCCTTAGCTGAAACTTAACCTTTTCTGGAAACACAGTATTAGTCGACTTACCTTAGTTCCTAGTCGACTAGAGATCCTTAGTCGACTACACCCTTGACCCTAGTCGACTAACCCTTCCTGGACCAGAAACCTTAACTCTCTGTATCCCAGATTCAGTCGACTTAACATAACTATCAGTCGACTTGTCATGTCTGTTAGTCGACTATCCCTATGACCCTAGTCGACTAACTTTTCCTGAATCAGAATCCCAACTCTCTGGGACCCAGTATTAGTCGACTATACCAGACTGTTAGTCGACTAACCCCTTTATTAGTCGACTACTCATCCTACCCTAGTCGACTAATTCTGTCTGTTTGTTACAGTTATTTACCTTCTCAAACTTGGATCTTATACTTGGTTTATATGTTGTATATTATACTTCTTGACTTGTATCTTGACTAACATCATCTTACCTTCTCTTTTCTCTCTCTCCTCTTCTCTCTACATATTTATATCAGGTTTTTGTGCGCGTCCCAAGCTTCCGTGGATTACGGCTCTTTCGGTATTTTGGAGTTTAGGCGAGTATTCTCACTCGCTACTTTCTTGTATGCGAGTAGTCTCGCTCTTCTCTATTTGAGTTTCCCGTTTCATCGGTCGATAAGTATTTCGCTTCTTATTTTCATATTCATGTATTGCACTACATTGCTTGTATTATGGTAGCTTCATCTTGTGCTTGTACCATGCTTATGATATGCTTGCTTCTTTATCGTATACCATGCGTGGCCGACCCTTCGTGGTCGTTGGGCTTTGAGTCACTTCATGTTACTACTTGTCATTGCTTCAGACTTGTTAGTTGTATGCTCCCTTTTAACACATGTATATCACCTGACATCTAGTATGTTATCACCTGACCACCTGACATGCCACTATCTGGCAAGACCATCTTGTTATGTCATGACTTACCCAGACTTATTATCAATCCATTGTTATGCATGTTACTTGATATACATCACCATTTATCATGCTATCTCTTGACACCAAGCATGATACACCGATTCTTATAATTATCACGATAAAGGGAATGTAGTACCTGATTACTGTTATGTACTGATCACTGTTATGTATTCTTGTTATGATATTGCTCATTCCCGAAACCTGATAATTATGTTCATAAGCTATAAAAAGGACAACTTGTATGGGTATGGGAGGAAGTGATGGATGCCGGAATGATATCTTGCTTATAGTGGTGGGGTATAAAAGTATGTATATACATATATATATATATATGTACTGGCGGTAGTGAATCTGAATTACTGAATAGGGGGACTTTGGGCCTCCAAAGCCGGTTCCAGGTGTATGGAAACCACTATAAGAAGTTCTATCAGTTCTCCATCTACTTCCGTTAATAACCCTTGGCTTGCTTATATATGGATGTATGTGGGTTGGCCGTACACCAGGTCACATACCTAGATATATGGGTCAGACAAGTAATAATAATAATAGATTCTACTATGATTCCTGTTACACTTGCTATACATGTTATGATTTCCGTGTTGTATTCCTGTTTGACTTTCATATGATTTGCAACTCTGATTCTATACGCTCGGATTTCTGTGGCATGAGATAAAGGTATATAGATGAGGGTTTCCTTGTTTGGATTATTCCTTCGATGTACTAGTCGCATGGGACCGTAACCTAAGCGTATACAATCAATTTTGCTTGTGATCAGTTTTACTTCGGATTTCCTGTTTTACGATTGTTACGTTATACCCGTTCTTATATATACTTCATTTGTGTTCTAACCCTCCTGTCTTCTGTACTTGACACCTGTGCTCATCCTGGCTCGCCACCTGGCATCATATTACTACTCGCCTGGGGAGTTTCACTGACTCCCCTGGATTCTCATGTCCAGTCCTGGAGCCCGGAGCGCGAGGATCTCCCCTTTGCTGCTCAGAGTAGTGCAGCGGTGGCGCGGATCCCCAGCCGACCTTTCAGGGCCACATCCTTCCAGGCCCCCTGTATGCCTCTCGAGTTTCCTCTTAGCAAACTCGTGAGTGCCCTTTTTTCTATTCATACTTGTACATTTCCTTGTAGACTTGTATGTGAGCGCCCTTTTATGCTGTTCCTGTATGTATATCTCTTGTACTCTCGCATTTGCGCATATCTGTGATGTATTATTATTGTAATATTCATCACCTCTGGTGATAACTCTGTAACTGTATATATATATGTGTTGGAATGTATAATGCACCATATGCTTCCGTACTCTGATTCTTGTCTGTACTGATGCTTAGCGTATATACGGGAGGGTAGTTCTGACCTACGTATATACGTTGCAGTGACGTCCCCGTATCGCCGGGATCGGGGCGTTACATCGGTCGACCGCAACGGTCGACCGGCCCATGGTTCGGTCGACCGACCTAGCCTGTCAGCCACAGTCTGGGTCAGAAACTGGGTCAGAAAAACAGTTAAATATATTTCTAAAAATTCTTTTAAGTCTTGTAAAATCTCCAAAAATAGTTTTATCATTTGCATTGATATATAAACTTGTGATAAACATTTTAACTCAAATATCAAGCATATGAAACCATTTTTGTGTTTTAACATTTTTACCAAAACCAAAACTTGTATTTTATCAAACTTGGATTTTTCAATACATGAATAGGAAAGTCAAAATAAGTTTGTTTAAAAGTTAAGCATGCATGTATAGAATGAAACTACTATACATAAACCATTTAAACTTGTTTTGATCAATCTATTCATGAAAACAAATATCGGTTAAACTAAAAACCGAAAAACCAATATCTAAACATAAAACGTGTGTGTATTGTGCGCTTGAGCATATCAACTATACTAAGCTTTACAAATGGATCTAAAACACACTAAACTATGGATACCTAAGTCTTCTTGACGATCTTCATCTTCAAGCCGACTCGATCCCAAACGTGATCCACCGAGTGCAAAGGTATGAACTTGATGCTCGGGCACTGGAATCACTTGTGAAAGGCTTCAAAACTCCTTTGTTGAAGCAATCACCAACTAATATCTTGCTAAATGATCTGAAACTTAAAATCACAAGATTATTAGTAAACATAACTACATGAGTTAATCATCATCAAAACTAGAGAGGAAGGCCTCCGGGCCAAGAATTTTTTCCCTTGTGTAATATATTGGATTAGATCTTAAATCATTTCTGTTTACTGAACAAACTTCTCATGCTATTCCTGTGGAGTCCTCAACAAATATCTGTAAGCATAATTATCGTCCACTTAAACATGGTTATATACTTTTTATGCTGCGGTATTATTTATAATGCACAGAGAGTGTAACATAAGAGTTTGCACACAAGCCCGTCTAAGATTCCTCTTACCATCTCGAACATTGATTGATAGGAGAACAGTTAACATCAGATTTTAAGTATTCAACAAATTATTGCAATGGTTTCATTAGGACCACACTCCATACCAAATCCCCTCTTACCACATTTTTTGATCCGTGGTTTATTCAATAAATAAGATAGTTCGAAATAGAAAAAATGTAGATAATTCTTTTAATGGGTTTATTGCTATTCTCTTAACATTATATTTCAAACTTTTTTTTTCCCAAGCTTTTAGCCTTTTCTAATTTAGTAATCTCTATCTTTATGTAAAGAATCGTCTGTTTTCTCCTGTTTGATACTTTTGAGAGAAAAGGTGACAGCACGCCCACATGTTTCATTAAAAGATAATAATGAAACAAAGTATAGAAGGCTCTCGCCGATTAATAATTGACTAACTTAGCAAAAAAAGATTAATATTGACTACTATAGAACTCACTATATATATTTGGTAAAGGGTTTTCTCTTGTACAGGTCAGTTAAACTAATCTGATTATTAGCAATAAATGATAGTTTTCTTCTTTTTGCAGTTTAAATGATGAAATTGAGAAGGGGATGCTGCAGCTTCACTGCACAGTTTAGCTCCACAAAAAAACATCAATAAAGTTTGGACCAGAAACTGCTGCATATAGTTACAAGAGTGAAGAAAATTTTCAAATTTTTTTTTTCGAGATAACTGGTGAGACAAAAGGATGCCTGCAAGGACTGGACTGATGACAAGGAGTGGACTCATCACTTGCAAATGCCTATCAATTTAAACAGCTAGATGAAATCACAGATCACTGGTGAGTCAATGTCAGGGTAAATAGAATACAACCAACATCAAGTGGACCTTAACCTGAAGGCCCCCCCTGCAATAGTCACAAGCTGGTTTCAAATATCACATATCGCGATATCAAGACCAATATCATCAAGATGGCCAATATTGCCAACATTAAGAGATGATATTGACGATATTGATACTAGAAACCACTAACCAATATTCATACAAAAATTCCCAAAGTTTAAATCTTGGGGGCAGGACTGCCTGAAACTTGTAATTCAGTAGCTAAATCTAAAGTATAAAACATTATGGAACTTAAGGTCCCAGCATATTCCCATCAGCCCCATAGCTGTCCCCAAGTTCAAATTTCAAAAACTCAAACCAAAGAACAAATCTGACTTGAAAAGGGAAAAAGGCAATAGAGGACAGATGGGAATTAAAAGAGAACAAGATACCCATCACAACCCCACTACCAAATTCACAGCAGCACCAACACCATTGCCAACCCATAACACAACTCATGTATCTTATTGTCATGTGAAAGAGATAAATAACATGATATTAATAACATCCAACCAGGTGCAAAAACAAAAAAAAACATTAACCTGAAGCCCTACATGAAGAGACTTCATGAAGAGAACCCAGAGAGTACTTGAAAAAGATAAAGAGTTACATCTAAATATGCTATATGAAGTTCCTCAGCACCAACAAAATGATAAAAGGGCTAAATAAGAGACGTGTCTAAAGAGCCTATCGCCTATTTCGCCTTGGCTGGGCCATTCGACACTTTGGGGGCGGGCGGGGGCGGCAGCAGAGGGGTTGAGCTCATCCCAGGACTCGATCCATGTGACCATGGCATCTGCTAGCTTGTTGAAGTAGGGGTCCACCTTGCCAAGCTTGGCCTTCACCTGCTTTGAGAGCTCAATGTAGCATTTCTGAACAGTGGTGCACTCCTTGGGGAGGGCCGCTTGCTGGAAGAAGGGGATCAGCTCTTCTTGCCAGAAGATCCCGTTGTACTCCTTCTTGAGGTTCACAAACGGGTTGCTTGCCTTGCTGTGCCAGATGTAGGGCAACCCAGTCTTAACTCCCAAACCCAAGTGATCGCAGATCACCTGCAAATTGATTTCAGAGTTAGTTCCAGATAATCAATGCAAAAGCATTGAGATTGGGAGAAAAATCAAGGTTTGATGATTCAGATGGAAACCAACCAACTGGCACCCAGTGAATCCAAACTACTATCACATACATATTGTGTTCAAAGAGCCACCTCATGGTGTATTGGGTATTGTATATTATTAGAATTCAGAAACATCTCCAGATATTAACCATGCCCATGTTAGCGTTAGTTGATAGCGGGTAGCACCATGGGTTATATTTGTTTCAAACATTATAATTCTAGAATGATGAACAAACTCAGATACAATTGACTGTAATTTTCTTGATAACTTTAGTTCACTATTATACATAAGTTCTCTTAAATATCTTTTTTTTCTTCAAAATCTCATAATAATATCTGTTAATAAATCATGTCAGCCAAACAGCTGAAACTTCTAAAGTAATTCATTTCGGTTCAAATGCAAATCAGAAACAAACCTGACAATCTGAATACTTAATTTCATGTCCAAATAATGTAACAAGACAAGCATAACTGAAATGATCTATATCCTATATATGTTGGAATTGCATGAAATTAGAGGCTAATTACACACCTTCACACACCATCCAGCCCACATGTCGTCGTAACGGCCAATAGGCTGGCCATCGCCCATGAGACCGAAGTACATTGCTGGGCCAATGAGCTCTCGGTCAAAAGCAAGATTCATCCCGCACATAGGAAACAATGTTCCTTTAGGAATAGTCATAACAGCATCCACATACCTATTAGGAACATAAGAACCAGTGTTAGATGTCAACTAGCCTTACAACACCAGCAGATAATGGAATTTCAATGTCAATTATTATAAGTATACCTTTTGTTCCTTTCCAGAGGCTTGACAAGCTGAGTCGGGGCATCATAGTCGGGAATGTTCAGCCAAAGACCATGAGAAACAGCAGTTGACACACCTTCCCTGAGGCTGAAAGGATATCCACGAACGAAATCTGCACCATCACGGTAGGGATCATACAAGGTGTTGAAGAAGTATGGGGTAGCAGGGCTAAGGAGATTCTTAATGTGCTGCTCAAGAGCATTGATGTCTTTGCCAGATGGATCCTTTGCAACCTATTATCAAAATTGTGAAGCAAACAAAGTTAGATACATAAACAGAAGTCCTATTGTTGTTCCAAAACAGAAGTCTAAAATCAATTTAAAACAATCACTAGTTTACATCAATAAGATAGATTTCAGTTGTTTGTATGATCATAAAACAAAGCAATGTGCTTAACCATGAACAAAGGATACAAATTCATGGTTGAAAAACACTTAAAAATCTATCAATTGTTTGTAAGCATGAGACATTAGACACATATACTGGTGATCTGGGTTGTCCTTACATCTGGATCTGCTACAGTAGAACAGGATCATCTAAAATCATAATTTTAGCTCCACAATTGTCCTTGAAAAGTATTTTAGATCTCAGAAAAACTAAAAGATTGAAGCTATTAGTAACTGAATCCACCGGGATTCATAATAACACCTAGAGAAATCAATCACACTGCAGATTGAGCAAGTAAACTATTTCAATATATGAAGGGAGGGGAAAAAAATATGTATATAGGCCAAGAGACCATGGTTTAATTCACCAAAGGAATCAACAATTTGCGAGACAAACAACATTGCAGATGTGATATAACTAGCTACAAAACTGCATAAAAAATACTTTAATTGCAATTAAAGTTAAACAAAAATAGTTTGCAAAGCATAAAGATAATTGACATTGACACAACCCAAATCCTTGAATAGGAAGAACATGCTACCAACTGACACATGCAAAACAATCAAGTACATATCACATATAAAAGAATCACTGTCACTAAATGAATAATTGGAAGCAATCATATTCCCTAAAATATCTATAATGCTGGTTGCTGACTACAACTAATCAAATCCACCTAAAAGCAAACACATTGATTAAGTAAAATATAAAGGTAATAAATCATAGAAACTTGAGTTATAAGGCGAAACACTCATGCGACAGCTATCAGTCAAACAAACAATTCAGAAGATCTATAAATTACAAAATTAAACTATAAAAATTACAGATCAACCAATTCTAAATTCTAATAAATCAAATAAACCCGGAACACTAGATCTGCTGGAATTAACAAAAATTCTAAACTAGATCAAAATCAAACTTTCTACAAAACAATTCAAAGCAATTTCACAGAGAAATCAAAAGGCCGCCATCAAAATCTAATTTTTCCGACAAAATCACACCTTTAAGAAAACCCAGCAACAAAATCAAATCTTTAACAAAACCCAGATCCAAAACCCAAAATCAAACGAGCGGGGCCTGTTCGAAATACTCACAAAGCAGTCGTCATCGATGGTGTAGATGTACTTCTTCTTGGAGACCATGTAGCCAAAGCAGCGGCAGGCGGAGTCCTTGAAGGAGATGCAGGATGCCTTGGGCCCGAGGATGCGGTTGATGTCGTTACGGTTGTAGAGCTCGTAGTCGAAGCCCTCGGGGACCTTGATGATCTTCGAGGGGTCGCCGTCCTGGACGATGATGAGGTGGTAGGGCTGGAAGAACGGCCTCCACATCTCGAGGAAGTCGAGGTTGCGGATCGTCGGGATGACGATGTCGAGCTCATCCTTGAGCAGCGGAGTGTTCGGGACCGAACCCCCCGCCATTGAAACAAATCTAGAGAGAGAGAAGATCTAGAGAAAGAGAGAGAGATGGTCAATGAGAGAGGGAGAGAGATGGCTGTGGTTCTAACGAGGGGAGGGAGAGCAGGGGGGATTATAAAGAAGAAGAGGGGGAGGGGTCACGTGGGGAGCACGTGATAGGACTGCTCGATTCCGACAAGGCGAAGGATTCCGCATGGGACCTGGACTTGGCTGTGGAACGTGTTTCAGTGATTGCGATTTTTGCAGAAGAGTCCTTGGATAATTTGTATTTTCAGAATTATAATTCTAGTCCGAATTGGTTTTTTGACTTTTTGAGAGATGGTGGATAGAAACAAAATATATGAGGATGGATAGGAACAATTTTTTTGTGTGTGATATTCTTATTTAAAATTTTCTTAGTTTTTAAATAATAATCAAAATGATTCTTTTTTCTCTTCTGGCTGAAAATATCAGATCTTAACTTAAGACAATAATATATCTGCCAACTTGCGAGCTTGAATTGTGTGTAAAGATATTAATTTATAGGCATTTCGCTACAGCTCCCTATGTCAAATTGTAATTAGAAAAAAAACTCAATTTCATAATTTTATTCGCTTCAACTACCTCTTTTTTAAACTAATCGTGTGCGCCCACTTATTTAGCGAAGAAGCGCTTCTCAGCGGTGAAAAACGAAAATGTCCTACAGTGATTGCTTCAAAAAAAAACAGACCACTATGAAATTGCGAACTGCTGGATCGCATTCCTTACAAAAAAAATCCTATTTCTGAGGACTGGGCATAAAAATGCCTTATTTCTGAGGAACGCGACCATGATCGTAATCCTAACAAAAAACAATGTCATATTTCTGAGAACTGTAACTATGATCATAGTCCTTTTTATTAGCGCATGTTTTTTTAGTCTTTATAGGACTGTGACCATGATCGTAGTCCTTTTTATTAGCACTGTGACCCATGATCGCAGTCCTCACAAAAAAACAAGTTTCTGAGTTTTTATTAGTACTGCGAACATTATCTTAGTCCTCGTAAAAATATCTTGTTTTAGTTTTTATTAAGACCGCGATCATGATCCCAATCCTCTTTATTAAGATATGTTTTTGAGTTTTTATAGGTTAATCGTAGTCCACTTTATGAGAACTGTGACTATGATCACAATTTTCTTTATTAGGATTGTTTTTGAGTTTTTATACGACTGCGATCATGATCACAGTCCTCACAAAAATACAATTTCCCAACTTATATTGAGATTTGCGACAATGATCGCAGTCGTCACAAAAGTGTCCTAATTTTCAATTAATACAAGGACCGCGATCATAGTCACAGTCTTTTAATAAAGACTGATCATAATCACAGTTCTCACATAGGACTTCGATCATTAGTCGTAGTTCTCATATTAGCATCACCATCATCAGTAGACCCCCATTCATTGGTATCTAATGATCCCCATTTTTTTTCAAATCTAAATACCACATCGATCATACTCAAACAAAACGAATTGCGAGCACGAATAAACGAGATCTACAAAAGGTCGATCCCCAAAAAATTTGGTCCATGGCTCCTTCCCCTGAGACCCCAGGGGGGCTCCCCACCCCCTTCGACCCCACGGCAACCTGACCGCGTAGGTCGACTCACGAATACTCTGCGTCGGGGTAAGGTTAAGGGGAGAGCAACGTTGCGGGCGATGGGAAATGATAAAAGAGGAAATGAAAATATAAAAAAAATGTTGATTGGATTCAATTTATACTCACGTGGATGAGGTTGTAGTGAATAAAATTATAAAGTTGAGTTTTTTTTGGCTAATTTTAAAGTAAAGTAGGTAGTTGTAGCGAAATTTTTCTTAATTTAATTATGATGCAATAAAGAGATTATTAGTTCAAATTCAAAATAATAACAATAAAATTATCAATTCTCCAAAAAGTCTGCCTTCATCCCATAAAATGGACTAGATACGCAATTTGAAAATTTTGCAGTAATTTTATGTAAAAAGAGAATTTCAATTGTTTTCCCAAAAGGGTACACACTCCTCATTTACTGCCCCCATTTACGGACTCCAATATTACAAACCACGAGTTTACCTCCCCTAATTAAACTGTCCTCGCTCCATCTCGACCGTCCAATCTCGGTGGACGAATCATGACCGTCCGTTGGCCGTCACGCCGGTCATATGAGCCCATCGCGGGAGAGGAAGGCCCGTTACTAGTGTCGGCAATAGACATCGCGTCTCTGTGCCGAAGAAGTGCCAGCTGTCGGGCCGGGCCGGGCCGGGCCGGGTTCGATACCACTGGATTTGGACTCGGAGTAGGATTTGGATCCTAATACTAGTAGGAATCGGATTTACGACGGCTTACTGTGTGACCAAATACTAGTAGGAATCGGATTTGGATCCTAATACTAGTAGGAATCGGATTTGGACTCGGAGTAGGATTTGGATCCTAATACTAGTAGAAAGCGGTGCCCATTGAGAAGCAAACTCAACGGCTTACTATGTGACCACATGAGGGTACACATACTGCTTTTAATAAGATTAGAATTAGAAAACTCGAGTTAGAATAGACTTAGACTGTTATCACCATTATTTATGTGTATTAAAGTTTTCTTCTAAAAAAATTAAATTTAAAGCATTTGAACTTTGTATTCAGATGAGATCAATTTGAGAATCAAATCTGGATCTTAAACATTCATCATTTTGTTATATTGGATAGACACTTTTCTTTTCTATCAATCAGTGACTTGATTATTTTTTCCTAATAGCAAAACAATAGTTTTATGAATAAACATAAATATATCTATATGTTACATGCTGAGCTCATGACAAACACCTTTTAAATGTATCATTCAAATCATATGAAAAACTTAAGGAGAAAAAAAAAAATTACTTAGCTCCTGACACGTGTTGTTTATGTACTGTCACTTTTCAAACCAAACCGGATCAGACCAAACCGGGCCGATTGGTCAGTTTGGGTTCAGTGGCGGGCCGGCCTTGACTTGAGGTGGAAGTGAGTTAGGTTCATGGAGGAAAAAAGATTCCATGGGTGGTGGAATTGTGACAAAATTTATTAGTCAACGTCTTCTGAATTTGGCAACTGTGAGAGAAAAGAAAAGTGGTGGCTTTAGTTTCTCCTTTTAGCTTTTACTTTATTGGTTTTGATGCGTGCACCCAATTTTTGGACCTAGTTCTTGGACCTCCGAATATAATTTTGTCTGTGTCTGTTTGCCCTGAAAGCGGGCGAAAACGCATTTTTTTGGCTCTGATATGTGAGCTCCACGAGCTTTCTCAGTGCTCTACTCTGCTTATGTGCTGTGAAAAACTGAGAAAGAAAAGTACGTGGGGGTCACACGCTTCCAACTCGCCTTTTGCAGCTACAGTGTCATGTTAGGTCTCCGACCTAAAAGCTCGAAAAAACGCTCAAAAACTGATCGAGTGGGGCCCACACACTTTTTTTTTTCTCGTTCGTCTCCAACAGTCAAACATGGCCTAAATAGAGAAGAAAATGACTTTAAGATATTGAAGTTAGTATTCATAAAGTATATACATACTCTGCACCTAAGGAAATTTGTATTTACAACAAATTAGAGAAAGTGACTTTACAAACATTTATTTTATTATAACTGGCCTTCAAACTTTTGAAGGAAAATTGCGAGAAATTATTTCTTAATCCAATTAAAATGAACCTGAAACAAAAAAAAAAAAAAAAAAATGCTGTTTCAGAAGTGAAGTCTCTGATATTTATTCTACTATCTAACTATTATCATTCATGTGGCAAATAGAGAATTAGAGCTATGTGATTCAAATGTTTGTTTGCTTGATACAGCCTTTGAGTTTTTTTTTTAATTATTACAAATTAATTTGCATAAAAGAAAAGAGAAAATCATTCAGTCTTTTTTTAGTCCAAGTAAGGTAAAATTGCACCCTTTCGTCACTCTTTTAGGTTAAAATCTCAATCAAGCTCAACCTAAACATGATGGTGGTTGAAGCTACGCACACATGAAGTCAAGCTTAAATCCAGCACACAAGAGTAGTTGAACAAGTAAAAAAGAAATACTCGCGCAATTTGCTAAGCGTATGCTTGGATGGGAAATTGTTCTTGAAAATGTTTGAACCTGACAGTTATCAGTTTTCTAGCTGTTTTTTAAATTTTTGAGAGAAAAACTAACAAAATTTTTTAGACTTTTTTTAGTGAAAAAAGTCAGAATGCTTTCAAATTTCAGAGAAATTTTTTTTTCTGAATTATTTCCTGCCAAAGAAGGAGAGGCCCTTGACCATCACACTTTGTCTCTTTGCTCTCAACACAAATCACGCAAATTTCAGCCAAACTTCAAGCTCACCAATTGGATTCCGTAGCCTTTTGGGAACAGTGAGAAGACAACACATTGCGTGCACCCTAACTTGAACTCTCTGAAAACAACAATCATATGACATTCTCACAAAGTGATCACAATAAATAAATAAAAATAGTCCAAAAAGGTACAAAAATTAGTATTCCACAGTATTGTGATCTCACTCAAAGGATGTGTGCCAACCAACCACCATGAGTGAAGGTCTCAAGGGCTGCATCATGGAAGCATAGTTGGAACATGCAAAAAGATTGCAGAAGGAATAATCACAATTTGATCAGCTGCCTTCCCAAAAAAAACACAATGATGATAGTAATGATAATAACATAGTAAGAACATGCAGGAAAGCAGGCAGGGATGGCTAACGGGACGAATCGGGTTGATTCGTCCCGTTAGCTAACGAATCCGTCTCGTAACGAATCCAAACGAGATGAATCAAGTAACCGGGGTAACGAATTCGTTACCCGGATTCGTCGAGACGGGTTGGGCCTGTCTCAGATTTTATTATTATTTTATTTTTAAAATTTTCAAATTTATCATAATAGGCAATTTTTTCAGCTGTTGAGAGCTAAAAAAAATAAAAAAATAAAATAGGGATCTGAAACTAATTTTTCCGCCTCACATATATAATAATATAGGACTTTAAAAAGAAAGAGAAAGATGAGGGGTCGGGAAAAATTTTCCGACTTGATTCGTCCCGTGATTCGTCACGGGACGAATCTGAACGGGACGGGTCAATTTGGGTTGACCCGCCCCTAGACGGGAATGGCGGGTCGAAGCGGGTCGACCTGTCCTATTAGCCATCCCTAAGAGCAGGTAAAACTTTAAAAGGAATAATATACTTGTTTGTGTTATTAAATCAAATAAGAGGGGGGGGGGGGGGGGGGGGGGGGGTGGGTGATACTTAGATATACTTAGTTTAAGAGGAGTGAACTGTCTCCCATTGGCAATTTGCATTGTAAGAGGCAGCAAATGATGGGTGAGTAGTTTCCATTGCTATTCTTCTTGTTTTCTCATCAATCAGAGTCTAGCTTGTCTTTAATTGATGAATTATGTAGTAGAGAACATATTAATAAGTTACATATCTTTGAGTTGTAGATGCGATTTCAAAGATCTAGAACAAGTCACTTGGTTTTGCTCAGTCAGAATCTTGGAAGAATGCATTTAACTTTTGTTAAGAATCCAAGATACTCATCTCAAAAGTTTTTGTTTAAGATAATATTGACTATTTGTGAGCAATGTTATAATGAATGAAACTGATTTTTCGATCAAGGAGAGGATCAATTCCACGCAGAATTTCTTTCTCATCATCAGTCAATTCTTCATGCAGTCCATCAAGGCTAGAAAGAGCGCGAGCAGTGAAAAAGATGCTGAAAAATTACCCTTCTTCCTGTTCTTTCCCAGTCTAATCAAATTTGCTATAAAAGTTTTTGTTAGCATGCAGGCCAACAGAAGCAGCTCTGTCATAATCCCAGTATTAATTTTTTTATTGTTTGTTTAAACAGTCCCATTACCCACAGGCTCTCTTTTACTTGGGCCTTTTTAGAACCAGTGAGTTTCATTTGTGCTTTCTAATGTTTTCTTCTGAGTTGAATCTGCCCCGGGCCCAAAAGAGCCTGGTCCTTCTTCAAAAATGTTGCAATGGAAGCAATGGTAACATTTTAACAAGATTTGTCTTGACTAGCAATGCTAATCTTGAACCTGACCAATGTCTGTGATGTGAAATGAGAATCTGCTTCTTATTCATTCAACTGCAACTGCATGAAGTTATCATATATGTCAGTAAGCCTATGTCTACATCTTTGTGCAATATGTGAATTTCAGCGATCTGACACCCGCATGTGCAGCCCATTTGGTGCTTCAACTCTGGGAATTTCAACAGCTTATCTCCTCCTACCTCCTCCCACCTGAAAAAAACACGAGAACTTTCAGATCGATAATCAGAAGTCGAAGAAATACATGGCGAGCGTAGAGTATCATGCTGTGACACATGGAATTAACAGTTCTTGAGAACAAGACATGGGTAGGGTATTCACAAGATTGTAGCATATCTGATTGAAATATCGATGTAATAACAGAAGCATACCTATATCGAGTTACAAAATAGTGAAGAAAAATGGCTATCTCTACTATTCCCAGTTCCTTCCCCGGGCAAAGCCTTCTGCCGCCTCCGAATGCCAGGAAGTACGGGTGAGACTCTAGGTTCTTACCCTGTATCCGGTCACAAGTGTATTCGGATCAGTATTCAGAAAATGCCGGTGCTACTAGACATATATTCCCAGAGTTTTAAGTAATATATTCTTGCTTGCTCACCAGCCATCTCCATGGATTGAAGGTGAAGGGCTCCGGATACAAATATGGATCGTAATTGATCTCTCTTGTGAAAACATATATTTTCCACCCCTTGGAATAATATATCCTGTGAAAGAAAATATTCAGAAATTCATTCATAATTTGTCTTCAATTGAAATAGTGTGTTGGATTGAATTATTTTTTTTCCCCCCTCTCCTTGTTATCGTACCTTTCAATTCGATATCTTGAGTCGTCTTCCTCAATACTCCGTTGACGACAGTTGCCAGTCTGGAAGTCTCAAGGATTACCTGCAAGAAGAACAACACTTCTTGGCATTGGACTACTTCAAAAAAGGGTCCATTTCAGGCTTTACAGTAATGAGATTTGGACTAACCGCACGAGTAAAAGTCATGGATTTGTAGTCGTTCCAGTCGATTGTATCATTGGGTAGTTTACTTTGTCTGATCTCCAGATGTTCATTCTGAATGTGCCCAACACAAAATAATCTTTTATGTGAATCAAGTGGACATAAATTCAATATGTTTATATAAAATTTGATTAGTCCTAGCTCTAAGAACACTCTTGGGTATATTGTTTCCTTCTAGCCACTGAATGTTTAGTTTTGATGATTGAAAATATTTTGATGAGGAAAATTTAAGCAGTTTATGTCACAGTTAACAGTTAGCTGCCAGTGTGGGCTCACATCCTCTTCATGAAAGCAACATAAAAGTCAGAATACAGAAGAAATGAAGGGGAACACTGATGTCATTCTCACCACTAATTCTTTTAGGACTGTCGGGTGTTCATGAAGATATTTGATGGCCATCATTGAAGTAGTAGACACGGTTTCAAATCCCGAATAGATAAGCGTGATGATGAGATCAATGAGCTGTTCATCGGTGAGACTAGCTCTCGTGTCGTTGCCATTTATCAGGAGGGCGTCAAGCATGTCATCATTTGATCTCGCAGAAGCTCTCCTCTCCTCAATAATTTTTCTCAGCATGCTTACTATCTTTTTTCTTGCCTGTCAGAAAGAAGACCATTTAAAACAAAGCAGAAGGTTTTGAATTGAAAAGGTGCACAGGAGAAGTTACCTGCAGCCCTTGATTGTAGTTTGTGCCGGGCAAATTGATAGGCAAAGAAATAGTTCCTATAACAAGCTTATTGATCTCAGATTCCAGGGCTTCAGAAAATGGACCAGTTTCTATACCAGCAATCAGCTTCAAGGCTGAGAGCAACCACATCTGACCACGAAGAGCAAAACAAACTGTTAATTACTCAATCCGAGGTATAACACTAGAAATGATGTCCATTTCTTTTCTTGAGTTAAAACATTTTAGATGTCATCAAATAAGCATAAACCTGAAACATAATCCAGTGAATAAATCCTCGGTCAAGTTTCACACTGACCTCCTTGGTTCTCTCTTGGATGTCAATTGCTTTGCCATTCCAATCACTGAGGTGTGATCTCATGAACCGGTCGATTTTCGTAAGGAGTTGATCTCTGATCATTGCGGGACTAATCAGCCCGAGCATGGAACTCCTCATTGCCTTGTGAAGGGAGCCACTCACAGCTGCAATGTTGCATCTTCCCAAAATATCCAGCATGGATTGTGGATAACCAGGAACAAGGCCTCTCCCTTCGTTCATGAGAATGTACCTGTTGATCTCAGGGTCCATGGACACAACAGTAGGGCACCCCAATATATGGGACTTGAACAAATTTCCATACCTGTAAAGATTAAATCATTAGAAATGAGAAATTAACAAGTATTTTTTTTTTAAATTATTACCGTGCGGCCCAATCCAACAGAAGAACTTGTACTGGAGACATACATCCAGCAAAACTAACAGTGAGTAACAAGGCTACATAAACTTTTTCATCCACAAATATTTGGTTGCTGATTGAAACCATCCAAGTCTACCTTAAAAATATATACAGTGGTTTCTCATTTTCTAATATGTGACAAATAGAAAAAATTTAAGATGCAAATTGCAATGCTGATGCTTCATGTTAACTAGAAATGTAAAACCATATATATTAAGGGGAAAAAAGAGAAAAAGAAAAAATTCACCTTGTAAGAATGCAAAGTCCCAAAGTAACTTTAGTGGGGGAAGAAGAAAGCAAACAAGGTAGTAGTTTTCAAGTACATTGAGACTACTTCACAGTTGAAAGACTGGAATTCCTTTCATACATCTAGGAAATGGAGCTAAAAAAGAGCTAAAAGCCTAAAACTTTCTACCAAAAGAAAGAATCTTTCAGTTTTCAAAGGCATTATCTTTCTAGAATCTCAAACAGAGATGAGGAATATCCCATCAAAATCATTTACTCCCCGAAGAAATCAAATAAAAGTTCCACAGTGGATAAATTTCATGCATGAAGAGTGATCAGTAGAACAGAAATCATAAAAATGAAACATATAACTAACTACATTGAGGAAGAAGAGTACTCCTGTTAGACCTAACAGACGAAGCCGAAAAAGTCACCTTGCTCTCTGGTTCTTCATAAAGCTTGGCCTTGATTAAGAAACTCCGTAGTTTCTCCAAACAATGGCCAGCCCATTGTCCCTGGAGGAAGCCCTTTCTTCCTATATCTAAGTTCATTCCATTTCAGCAAACCACTGCATATGATCAAGAACACCAGAGACACCGAGGAAAGCTCCGAAGATCACCATTTTTTTCTTGGTTAATCCACAAGAAGCTTTCAACCCACCCAAATGGTTTACAAATGAGAAGGGTTTTCATGTCTCTCCCTCTGTCCTAATGCACGGCTATTTATAGACCCTCCCAAACCACAGACTGACACTTAAAATAGAAATTTAACCTGGGGGAGATTTTTACTCTTAGCCCCTAAATCTACCAATTAGTAATTTTCAGTACATAGTACTTTGTGCAGTGTTTTCTCTGTATGTTCATTTATAGGGTCAGATGCACTGTTATATTAAAACAATAAGATTTGTAATTGAATTCCTGTCAGGCTTGGGGCTGCAAGTAAATTTTTCATTTGTGGTCAGTAGATACAAGGAAGGTTCTCTTTCAAAATCTCCCATTTCGGCCGCAGATGAGCATCACATGCATTTCCAATGCTTTTTACAACCATTTGATGCATGTATGGTCAAGGAGTTGGTTGAAAACATCTCCTTATTTAGTTGTAGAATGTGGGTAGTTGGTACATCCCATGACAATTGTGAATTGCAAAAGGAGGAAGGAGAGCCTTAATACTGAGGCTAGAACTACAAAAGATGGCCATTGATTAAAAAGCAGGTGAGTTGGCACATGCTAACAACTGTATTGGTGCACAAAGGAGAAGGAACAGTAGGTATCATCTGGCCCATCACATGAATGTCAATTGGAGATATGCATATCCCAAAATATGTACTCTGTAAAATTCCTGATTCTTGTCTGATGTGGATGGAGGGAGGAAAGGAATCCTTGTGATATTAGATTTCTAGTAAAATTAATGCATGCATATGCCAGAGCAAGAGCAATGTACTTGTTCATCTCAGGGGGGAAAAAAAAAGAGCAAAGCATTTGTTCAAGAATATATGGTAAGTCCCTAAACTCAGTAATATCATGGGGTGAAAGTTTTTCTTTTGAGAAGAAAAAGTTCTTAACATAATAAACATAGCACATAGTGCACAATAAAATGAGGTGGGTAAAGTAGAAAAACAAAATTTTATGAAACAATTCAGTTCATAAGTTTGCATTTGAAGAATGTGTTTGTTTTTCGAAGAAAGGACATATGACCATTAGGTGATTGTCAAAAGTGTTGTCCATGTCTTAAGAGTACCTGTTCTTACTAGAAATTCACGTGTTTGATGTGGAAACACTCTTGCAGTGATGGGAGAAACCTGAACCATAGCCAATCAACTACAGAAAGTAAGACACTTTTGAACAAGAGGCAAAGAGCTAAATGTTTTGTTAAACCCTTACTAGTGATTCTTTTTATGGAAGGGGAAAAACTCTTAAAATTGAATTAGGTGATTGCCGAGAATGTAGCCATGTGTCCAAACATATGAATTTTTCCTTCAGAAGTAGGTTAAGTACTCAAATTTCTCCTTTTAAGTATGATGTGGGACGAAGGGGAATTTAGAGTTTGTGGTAGGAATTTGAGAGAATTAGAAAAGAACAGTGGAATTAGGGATTGGGTATGATCACGGATCACAACCCAGATCTCGGCTTCACCGCCTGATTCAATTAATCCATGACATTAAATCAAAAAACACAATTTTCATAGGAAAACAGTTTTTGTAACGCCCCGATTCCACGGATACGGGGACGTCACTGCGACGTATATACGTAGGCCAGAAATTGCCCCACACGTATATACGCTAAGCAAAAAGTACAACAAGAAACAGAGTACACGACAAAGCGTGGTATCTATACATATGCCAACACAAGAAGTACACATACAAAGTTATCACAGGATATTATAAAGTATTACACAATACATGTGTATTACATCATAACCAAGTCCAAAAGGAATATATACAAATATGTATACAAAAGCTCACAAGTAGAAAGAGGATCTCGTGAGTCAGAGGTAAGTCTGGCACGAAGGGACTGGAACTAGTCCGCTTGCTCGCTAAAGTAAGCTTGGTCCTCTGTGGATGGCTCCACTTCGTTCCAAGCTTCGGAATCTGAATATGCAAATCCAAGGAGTCAAGACATATAAACAATAAACGGACTACAGCCAAGTGGCTAAGAGACATGGATGAGTAGTATGAAACCATATAAGGAATATCAGCTAACAAGTATGAAAAACATGAAGAGATAAAGTCCTAATACATTAGGTTTACAGTTAACATCTTATTATTATTACTTGTCTTACTGTGATATCTAACTATGTGACCCAGCGTCCCAGAGCACATAGATCCATATCCTAGTAAAGCAAGGTTGTTATTGGAAATCAGCGGTTGTATCGACGAACTATGTTTACAGTGGACCCCGTACATGCCCGGGATAACGGTCCAGGATTGTTCCGTTGCTTGGTGACGGAAGCCAGCCGCTAGGCTAAACAGGAGGGACTTATGTATGCCCTTATCATGATGGTACCAGTAATAAAGGGAGCAAGCACTCCCCTCGGTCCCCTGGAGGCCCGCAGGTCAGACCGGAACATGAGTTGCACAACATTCCTAAAAGCCACTGTAAACACGAACACATATCGATATCCGCATGTTTTCCCCCGACCCATGTGTAAGTTGGTCCATTTTATGGAAAAGTCAAGTGTATCATGCTTGGTTAAAGTGATGGCATGATAAGTGGTGATATTCACATTTTAACAAGTTATGGAGCTATGATATGTAATAACAAGTCATGAAGTAATATGAGATAATGTCTATCAAGTAACATGTCATGTAGTACCAGTTAAGAAGCAAGAACAAGAATAATATGTCACACGTGTATCAACAATAAGATCCAAATTCAGAACAGAAACAACCAAGTCAAACAGTCAGAATTAGTCGACTAGGTGGAAGGGTTAGTCGACTAATAGGGGTCTTAAGTCGACTACTAGTCTGGATGAGTCGACTAAAACTGGGAAACAGAGAGTTGGGTTCTGTTTCAGGGAAAGTTAGTCGACTAGGGTTGTAAGGGTAGTCGACTAACAGGGAACTACTAGTCGACTAATGGATACTTAAGTCGACTAAGTTTGAGATACAGAGAGTTGAGTTTATTTCAGGAGTCGACTAGGGGAATTCTAGTAGTCGACTAGGGATATCTAGTCGACTGGAAATCTGGCCTAGTCGACTAAAACTGTGAAATCAGAAAAGGTTAAGTTTCAACTACAGTGGATTAGTCGACTAGTCCCTAGGTCTAGTCGACTAATCGTGGGAAAACAGCAAACAGGACAGATTTCTAGGGTTTTGTTTGAGGGTCTAAAAATGTGATTTTATGGCTCAAGTGAACATGAATTGTCAACACATGTATACAAAGGAGTTCTCAAGTCTTGGTGAGTAGATATACTCACTTGGAACCGTTTGATTGAGGCTCTACGAGTCCGGGAAGAGTGTGGTTGACGAATAGCTCCCAAGTGATCCTTGACGACGAAGGGAGCTACGATCCAAGCTCCAAATCAGTAGCTAGAGCTGGAGGAGAAGATCTTGAGGTGTTCTTGGAGCTAGGGTTCAGGTTGAAAAGAAGAGGGTTTGGGAGAGAGTTTTCTCTTTAGCTTGAAGTGAAGGAGGAAAAGGGTAAATTGCAAATGAAAAGATATATATAAGATGGGGATTTTGTGAATGGAGTGGGATTAAGATGGAAGTGATGGGGGTTTTTGCAAAAGAGAGGGGGTGAGGTGTCCCTCACCTGGCCACTTGGCCGGCTATGGGAGAGAGAGAGAATGAGTGGGATTAGATGGAAAGTGAGTGGGAAATGAGGTGGAAATTGTGGAATTTTGGGATTATTGAAAAAAATGTCCGAAATTCAAGTACCTCGGAATGACCTGAAAATTTTACCAGAAATCAAGAATAATATATGAAGACTAATAGTGAAATCCTTTTTAAGAAATACTTTATAGTTTTAAAACTAAAAATCCCGGAATCAGTTATCTACCGACTCCGTTGGAGTTTTCATAAATTTATAAAATTCTCAGAAAAAGTATTTAAGTAGGGAATATGATTCTAAGAAATAAAGTCTAAAGGACCATCTAGAAATTCCTAACTGTTTGAGAATTAAAATTCCAGGAATCGATCAGCGACACTGGTCGACACCGGTTTTGAAGAAATTCATTTTAATTCAGGAAAAATCCAGAAAATCCTAGAAAATCTAGTATATTGGAAAATGATATTTGAAAGTGAAATCGGTCAAATACATGAAGTAAATCGAAAAATACGATCGAAAAGCTGAATACGCAACTAAGTACGTAATCTGGAAACGGGGTATTACAATCCACCCACCTTACAAAAATTTCGTCCTCGAAATTTCATAAGGTGAAAGGTAACAGGAAAGGTAACAGATAGATAAGGATAAGAGGAAAGATAACAGTAGAAAAGAATAGAAGGAAAGAGTTTTTACCAAATCAAGATGTGAAGAGTTGAGGGTAACGCTCTCGGATAACATCCTCCGTTCCCATGTGGCCTCTCCTGGTGCATGCCGGTTCCAAGACACCAACACTAATGGTATAGCCTTGTTCTTCAGTGTCTTCACACTCTTATCCAAAATGGCCATCGGCTCCTCCTGATATGATAAATCTGGCTGCAGTTCCAGTTCTGAATGGTCCAAAATATGACTATCATCCTTTACATACTTCCTCAACTGTGATACGTGGAAAACATTGTGCACTCCCTCCAAAGATGGAGGTAAAGCCAATCTGTACGATACATCTCCCACACGGTCCAAGATCTCGAATGGGCCGATGTACCTCGGACTAAGCTTTCCACGAGTACCGAACCGGATAACTCCCTTGGTAGGTGATATCTTTAAAAACACATGATCTCCTGCCTGGAACTCCAATGGCCTTCTCTGTGAATCTGCCCAACTCTTCTGACGGCTTTGAGCTGTCCTGAGGTGATCTCTGATGACTCTGACTTTCTCTGTTGTCTGAATCAGAATCTCTGGCCCCAAAAGTCTCCTCTCACCGACTTCATTCCAACAAATCGGTGACCGACACTTCCTTCCATATAGTGCCTCAAATGGTGCCATCTTGATACTTGCCTAGTAACTGTTATTATAAGAAAACTCGGCCAAGTGAAGATGATCTTCCCAAGATCCCTTAAACTCAATCATGCAGGCCCTTAGCATATCTTCAAGGATCTGGATAGTCCTCTCAGATTGCCCGTCTGTCTGAGGATGATATGATGTACTGAATTTCAGACGGGTTCCCAAACTTTCTTGGAGACTCTCCCAGAAATGGGATCTGAATCTGGTGTCTCTATCTGAAACAATACTGACTGGAACTCCATGCAGACGAACTATCTCCTTCATGTACTTGTCTGCCAAGACCTCCGTTGACTGTCCCACCCTGAATGGTATAAAGTGAGCTGACTTGGTGAGACGGTCAATGATTACCCACACAGCCTTATTACCTTTAGGACTACGAGGTAATGCCGTGACAAAATCCATAGTGATGTGCTCCCACTTCCACTCAGGTATCGGTAAAGGTTGCAGAAGTCCAGCTGTCCTCTGATGCTCTATCTTTATCTGCTGGCACACCAGGCACTTGGATACAAACTGAGCTATCTCCCTCTTCATAGCATTCCACCAAAACTGCTTCTTCAAGTCCTGATACATCTTGTTTCCCCTTGGGTGGATGGAATATGCTGAACTGTGTGCTTCTGCCAAAATCTTCTGTCTAACTTCCCCTTGGGGAACACAAATCCTGCTACCGAAATATAAGGCACCATCTGGATGAATACAGATATCAGTCCTCAATCCAGCCTCTACCTGAGCTCGGAATGTCTGTAACCTGGGATCTTCCTTCTGAGCTTCCCTGATCTCATCAATCAATGCTGACTGAATCTGCAAAGTCATGAACTGTCCTGCCTTCTCAGTCCTTCGAACTAACATCAAGTCCAATCTGATGAAGTCTCGAATCAACTCCTTCTGCTGAGTGAGCTGGACAAGCACTCTATTCTCTGGCATCCTGCTCAGTGCATCTGGAACTGTATTGACCTTGCCCGGGTGATATTGCAAGTCAATATCATAGTCCGCCATCAGTTCAAGCCATCTCCTCTGCCTCATATTCAACTCTTTCTGTGAGAAAATATACTTGAGGCTCTTGTGATCCGTGTATATCAACACTTTATCTCCCAGAAGATAATGCCTCCAGATCTTCAAGGCAAAGATAACAGCTGCTAGCTCCAAGTCATGAGTTGGGTAATTCCGTTCATGAGTCTTCAGTTGCCTTGATGCATATGCTATAACATGACCATGTTGCATAAGCACACACCCCAGGCCTTTACCTGATGCATCACTGTAGATGACCATCCCTCCTCTACCTGAGGGAGTCCTCAAGATTGGAGCTGAAATGAGCCTCTGCTTCAATTGCTCAAATGCTGCAGTACACTCCTCTGTCCATATGTACTTTTCCCCTTTCCTGGTGAGCCTGGTCAATGGAGCTGCAATCCTAGAGAAATCCTGGACAAAGCGTCTGTAATATCCGGCTAGTCCAAGAAAACTCTTAATCTCAGTCACTGTCCTCGGAATCTGCCAATCCCTCACTGCCTGGACTTTGCTGGGGTCAACTGAAATCCCTTCTGCTGAAACTATGTGTCCAAGGAAAGCTATGCTGTCCAACCAGAAATCACACTTACTCCTCTTAGCATGAAGCTGCTCCTGTTGGAGAGTCTGCAATACAATCCTCAAGTGTTCCGCATGCTCCCTGTAGCTCTTTGAATAGATCAGGATGTCATCTATGAAAACAACAACAAACTGATCCAGATAGGGCGAGAACACTCGGTTCATCAAATCCATGAAAACTGAAGGGGCATTGGTGACTCCGAAAGGCATAACTAGAAACTTATAGTGGCCATAACGGGTCCTGAATGCCGTCTTCGGGATATCCTCTTTCTTCACCCTCAGCTGATGGTAACCCGACTGCAAATCTAATTTAGAGAATACACGGGCTCCATGAAGCTGATCAAACAAATCATCAATCCTGGGTAAAGGATACTTGTTCTTGATGGTTACCTTGTTCAATTCCCTATAATCAATACAAAGTCTCTTACCACCATCCTTCTTATTGGCCAACAGTACTGGAGCTCCCCATGGTGAAGTACTTGGCCTAATCAATCCCCTGTCTGAATATTCCTGCAGCTGCTTCTTCAAAATCTCTAACTCCGTCGGTGCCATCCTGTACGGAGCCTTGGATATAGGAGCTGCTCCTGGAACTGTGTCAATGGAGAACTCAATCATCCTTTCCGGTGGCAGTCCTGAAATCTCAGCAAACACCTCTGGGAATTCATCCCACACCGGTACCTTCTGCTTCTGAACCTCCGAAGTAGTCATCCGTGTCTTTCCCTTGGTAGACTTCACCTCTCCACTAAATTGGAACTTCGGTTGAAGAGGGATCCTGAAATTAATCTTCCTCTCCCTACAATCAATCACTGCATAGTACTGACTGAGCCAGGTCATGCCTAAGATCACGTCGTACCCTTTGGTGTCTAGTACGATCATATCTATGGCCAAGATCTTATCACAAAGTTCTACTGGACACTCAGCACAAACTCTAGAAGATATGACTACCCCATTCCCTGTACTAATCTCCCATTTGTGGTCTAAAGATTTAACAGGTATAGAATGCAAAGCCACAAAATGGTCGGAGATATAACAATGGGATGCACCTGAATCGAAGAGAGCGAGAACAGGTTTGAATAAACTCTGATGTTACCTGTTATCACTTCCTCTGAAGCCTCAGCCTCTTCTGCCGTAAGAGTGTAAGCCTGACCCCTACCACGCCCTGCTGCAGTCCTGGCTCCTCTCTGGACTGGGCGAGCAACATGCTGTGGCGAAAGGGGAAGAGCTCTCCTCATCACTGGTCCCTGATTCCTCTGCCCAAGTGGCCCTGGTAGCCCTCTCTGTCCATTGGGTCCTGGAAGTGCTGGCAAAGTCTGGTTGGCTATCCCCAATCTCCTGTGTGGACAAGCCTCTATAGAATGATCCCGTGATCCACACACCAAACACAACCCATTTGCCCTCCGGCAATTCTGTCGGATATGCCCTGGCTTCTGACAATAACTGCAGAAAGAAACTGGTTGGGCCGTCTGGTAAGGAGCTGGCCTGAAAGGTTGCCTCTGAACTTTCGCTGCTCTATATGGGCCTCCTCTTCCCATTGGTACTAATGGCCTCTTCATGGCCTGGTTCCCCATCTGGTCAACTTTCTTCTTCTCAAGCCCACGCTCCACCTCTCGAGCTATGGTGAGAACCTCCGAATAAGTCTTCAACTGCTGGGGCATCAGGAAAACTTGTATGTCCATCTGCAGACCCTGCTGGAACCTGCTTGCTCGCTTCTCCTCATCTGTTACCATGTACGGAGCAAAGCGGCTGAGTCTGAGAAATTCCGCGGCATACTCATCCACGGACTTGTCCCACTGCTGGAGTCTGATGAACTGCTCCTCCATGTCCTTCTGAGCAGTAGCAGGGAAGAATCTGTTATAGAAACTCTTGGAGAACGTGTCCCAGGTGACAGGCTTCTCCAGTCTGGCCTCCTCAGCTAGCCACCAAGCTCTGGCTATATCCTTCAACTGAATCTTGGCGACCTCAACTTGGTTCTCCTTTGGTACCCTGGCTGCATTCAGCAGATCTGTGGTATCCGTCAACCATTGTTCAGCATCCAATGGTTTCTCGCCTCCCGTGAAGATGGCTGGTTGCAGCCTCCTGAAGTCCGATACATTTCCCGGCCTCTGTTCCTTCGGTGCTGCCAATTCTTGCCTGAGGAGTTCAGTCTGCTGCTGCTGGTTTTCCATCATGGTCTGAATGACCTTCAAAATATCCACATTCTCCCCTGTGGGTCCATTCGAAGCTTGCCCCGAGTGGTTACGGCCTGTCCTTCGCTCCATACCGAGTTAGGAATAGAAAACTGGAATTTGAAAACAATGGAAGGAGTTTAGGATACAAGGGAATGAATCAAGGAAGGAATCAAGAAGGACTTAATAACTTTGTATATTGTAGTTGGCATCAGCAAATTATTGAAATTTGCCGCTCGATTGTACTTCAGGTGTGAGAGCCTAGGCTCTGATACCAACCTGTAACGCCCCGATTCCACAGATACGGGGACGTCACTGCGACGTATATACGTAGGCCAGAAATTGCCCCACACGTATATACGCTAAGCAAAAAGTACAACAAGAAACAGAGTACACGACAAAGCGTGGTATCTATACATATGCCAACACAAGAAGTACACATACAAAGTTATCACAGGATATTATAAAGTATTACACAATACATGTGTATTACATCATAACCAAGTCCAAAAGGAATATATACAAATATGTATACAAAAAGCTCACAAGTAGAAAGAGGATCTCGTGAGTCAGAGGTAAGTCTGGCACGAAGGGACTGGAACTAGTCCGCTTGCTCGCTAAAGTAAGCTTGGTCCTCTGTGGATGGCTCCACTTCGTTCCAAGCTTCGGAATCTGAATATGCAAATCCAAGGAGTCAAGACATATAAACAATAAACGGACTACAGCCAAGTGGCTAAGAGACATGGATGAGTAGTATGAAACCATATAAGGAATATCAGCTAACAAGTATGAAAAACATGAAGAGATAAAGTCCTAATACATTAGGTTTACAGTTAACATCTTATTATTATTACTTGTCTTACTGTGATATCTAACTATGTGACCCAGCGTCCCAGAGCACATAGATCCATATCCTAGTAAAGCAAGGTTGTTATTGGAAATCAGCGGTTGTATCGACGAACTATGTTTACAGTGGACCCCGTACATGCCCGGGATAACGGTCCAGGATTGTTCCGTTGCTTGGTGACGGAAGCCAGCCGCTAGGCTAAACAGGAGGGACTTATGTATGCCCTTATCATGATGGTACCAGTAATAAAGGGAGCAAGCACTCCCCTCGGTCCCCTGGAGGCCCGCAGGTCAGACCGGAACATGAGTTGCACAACATTCCTAAAAGCCACTGTAAACACGAACACATATCGATATCCGCATGTTTTCCCCCGACCCATGTGTAAGTTGGTCCATTTTATGGAAAAGTCAAGTGTATCATGCTTGGTTAAAGTGATGGCATGATAAGTGGTGATATTCACATTTTAACAAGTTATGGAGCTATGATATGTAATAACAAGTCATGAAGTAATATGAGATAATGTCTATCAAGTAACATGTCATGTAGTACCAGTTAAGAAGCAAGAACAAGAATAATATGTCACACGTGTATCAACAATAAGATCCAAATTCAGAACAGAAACAACCAAGTCAAACAGTCAGAATTAGTCGACTAGGTGGAAGGGTTAGTCGACTAATAGGGGTCTTAAGTCGACTACTAGTCTGGATGAGTCGACTAAAACTGGGAAACAGAGAGTTGGGTTCTGTTTCAGGGAAAGTTAGTCGACTAGGGTTGTAAGGGTAGTCGACTAACAGGGAACTACTAGTCGACTAATGGATACTTAAGTCGACTAAGTTTGAGATACAGAGAGTTGAGTTTATTTCAGGAGTCGACTAGGGGAATTCTAGTAGTCGACTAGGGATATCTAGTCGACTGGAAATCTGGCCTAGTCGACTAAAACTGTGAAATCAGAAAAGGTTAAGTTTCAACTACAGTGGATTAGTCGACTAGTCCCTAGGTCTAGTCGACTAATCGTGGGAAAACAGCAAACAGGACAGATTTCTAGGGTTTTGTTTGAGGGTCTAAAAATGTGATTTTTATGGCTCAAGTGAACATGAATTGTCAACACATGTATACAAAGGAGTTCTCAAGTCTTGGTGAGTAGATATACTCACTTGGAACCGTTTGATTGAGGCTCTACGAGTCCGGGAAGAGTGTGGTTGACGAATAGCTCCCAAGTGATCCTTGACGACGAAGGGAGCTACGATCCAAGCTCCAAATCAGTAGCTAGAGCTGGAGGAGAAGATCTTGAGGTGTTCTTGGAGCTAGGGTTCAGGTTGAGAAGAAGAGGGTTTGGGAGAGAGTTTTCTCTTTAGCTTGAAGTGAAGGAGGAAAAGTGTAAATTGCAAATGAAAAGATATATATAAGATGGGGATTTTGTGAATGGAGTGGGATTAAGATGGAAGTGATGGGGGTTTTTGCAAAAAGAGAGGGGGTGAGGTGTCCCTCACCTGGCCACTTGGCCGGCTATGGGAGAGAGAGAGAATGAGTGGGATTAGATGGAAAGTGAGTGGGAAATGAGGTGGAAATTGTGGTATTTTGGGATTATTGAAAAAAATGTCCGAAATTCAAGTACCTCGGAATGACCTGAAAATTTTACCAGAAATCAAGAATAATATATGAAGACTAATAGTGAAATCCTTTTTAAGAAATACTTTATAGTTTTAAAACTAAAAATCCCGGAATCAGTTATCTACCGACTCCGTTGGAGTTTTCATAAATTTATAAAATTCTCAGAAAAAGTATTTAAGTAGGGAATATGATTCTAAGAAATAAAGTCTAAAGGACCATCTAGAAATTCCTAACTGTTTGAGAATTAAAATTCCAGGAATCGATCAGCGACACTGGTCGACACCGGTTTTGAAGAAATTCATTTTAATTCAGGAAAAATCCAGAAAATCCTAGAAAATCTAGTATATTGGAAAATGATATTTGAAAGTGAAATCGGTCAAATACATGAAGTAAATCGAAAAATACGATCGAAAAGCTGAATACGCAACTAAGTACGTAATCTGAAAACGGGGTATTACAGTTTTTAAGCAAACAATCATTAATTTTCAAAGTCCACTACATGACTATATATAGCCTACAAAATGTGCACCACACGTGCAATTATTGATAAGATCAAATCTATTCAAATTTAATCTAAATTAATTCCTAAATCTTAACAAAATTTATCCAAATCCAAATTAAATAAAAAATCTAAATCATGCCAAATCAAATCAAATCAAATCTAAATTCTAAATCTAAATAAATACTAGTAAATCTGAGTCATTCGGTTCCCATTATTCTCCCCGGCTTGAAAATATTCATCTCTGATGAATACAATAGTAAGTAATAAGGTAAGATGGAGACGACAAAAGTTTCTTTGAGGACATCATGATGAAGAGGAAGGGCGGAGAGATCGAAGGAGCGAGGACGAAGCAGTCTTCGTCGACATGACGACATGGAGATCTCAGTGACGACGATGAGAACTTGGTGTAGATTGGACGACATGGGATGGAGGCAGCGACGGTGACGTGATGACAATGATGAGGTGGAGGCAATGAAGGCATTATGGCGGTGGCGGTGACATAGATCTAGAGCTTGCAGATGGGAGTATGGGGAGAGATGATGAATAGTTTTTTTTTTCAGAAATTTCGGCTCTGATACTAAATTGATGTGGGACGTAGGGAAATTTAGAGTTTGTAGTGAAAATTTGGTGAAAATGAAGAAGAACAGTGGAATTAGAGATTGAGTATGATCACAGATTACAACATGGATCTCGGCTTCACCGCCTACTTCGATTAATTCATGAGATTAAATCAAACAAAACAATTTTCATAGGGAAAATTTTTTTAAGCAAATAATCATTAATTTTCAAAGTCCACTACATGCTTATATATAGTCTGCAAAATGTGCACCACACGTGCAATTATTGATAGGATCAAATATACTCAAATTTAATCTAAATTAATTCTTAAATTTTAACAAATTTATCCAAATCTAAATTAAATAAAAATCTAAGCCAAATCAAATCAAATCTAAATTCAAATCTAAATTCAAAATCAAATAAATATTAGTAAATCTGAATCATCTGATTCCCATCACTATAATACGTCGATTAGTTATAGAAAAGTCATTCAAAAATTTCAAATCTTAGAGGGGGAAAAAATTCAAATTAGACCATTCTAAGAAAATGAAACCATTGGTTGATAATATTGATGTATAGTCAATAAATCATTGTCATGTGAAAAGATAATATCTGGGTAACATGGATTAATGTTTAACATTTTGGGCTGATGTTTCAAGTGGGGATTTTTGTACTATTATTCTTTATCAGTTGAACACCATTTATGGATTTGGAGAGTGACCTGAAAGAAAGAATGGTCCCAATCAAGATCTTTGGATGGTGATTTGACAAACTTGGTGGAGTATCCTCCTTTTCTTTTGCATCCTAAAAGTGGTATGTATTTCTCTACTCCCCCCTCTATCCTCACTTCTCCACAATGCAATTGAGGTCAGGCCACTGATTTCCTTCATCATGAATTCATATTATACTTCTCTGTCACGCCCCGCTTCTCAAAATACGTGAAAACGGAGTCACGACAAGAGTCGGCGACGTATATACGTAAGGAAAATATCCCACGTATACACGCTAAGCCTAAAGTAACCTGAACAAGTTATAATCCAAACCAAAATCAATCAATAATCACTGCAATATCCCACATAAACATCCACGCATGATATCATATAAAAAGCACTGGAATAGAGACTAAATCTGATACGCATGAATCAAGAAAAATATAGAAATAGGAATAAAAAGAAGTAAGTATACCAGAATAAAAAGGGTGAGGACCCAAGCTCCTCGCAAAGCATACCGTCTCATCGAACACCTGCACAATAAAAACAAAGCGTCTAATATCTGGACGTGCAAATCCAGGGTCGTCAGAAAACGATCTAGTGAGTGTGTGTGTAAAAAGGACTGCTCATGCATATAAACAATGTGCACAGAATAATAACAAGATAACTGCAAATATAGGATAACTAAATAACATAATAAATGAACTGAATAACAATAACAGGAATAAATGTGCAGATAAAAGACAAGTAAAACAACTGTAACAAACAACTGATGTCTAGATGTGTATCCTAGCAATATCACTAATCTGGTATATAAATCTGGTGTTACAATCATATGTCTATCATAGTGATATATATGTACAATCAGGTAATTACGGTCAGTCACAATGCATTAACAATCATTATCATTTATTATGTTAGCGAACACCAATTGTCACCTGTAATAGACGCATCCTATACTACGCCTACTAGACGTGTCAATCGATATCCTAAATTTATTGAAATTAATAGAAGAGACATTGTCCATGCTTTAGGTGGGTTCCGTACATACCCGGAACCACATCCCAATCACCTGGCGCTGAACCAGGTCCTACCGCTAGGTAGTCAATAACAATAACAATGTGTCAATAACAATGACATTATGAACAATACGGGATGTCAGTCATCCCCCGGAATCCTGCAGTGGAACCGTATCTCGGCTGCGCAACCTGTATCCTAGGTCCACCCAAAATACAGACGCTGTCTCCTCCATCAATTTCCTCAATCCCAGTGTAAGTTGTCAATTTTCATTATTATTTATAATAATCAATATCCATATTATTTCGATTACTGGAATGATACGGTGACGATAACAATATCAATGTAACAATAATAATGTGAACAATATTACCGTGTAAACGGTAGAACAATAGAACAATGAAAGTGTTACGGTCCGACAATATTTTCCCAATAATTTTTCAATAACATGAATCAATACAGTAACAGTCATGCACCCCTAGTCATTATACAATTTCATATTAAACTGATCAAGATCACATCTACTGATTAATGTCTATAACTAATCTGTCAACTCATAATCTCAAAAGCCATCCTCATGAACCTCAAACATCAAACCTTATTAAGGTAATCTGGTATAGTAATCACAAGTCTAATAAATCAATAATCAAATCTCTCATCCTAACGATCAACTCTGATCCTATCAATAACGGAGATCAAAATGTAACTGCTCTCAACTCTGATCCTCAAGTCATCGATATATCCAAATCTCAATAACTGAAATACTAACTGTTCTGATACATATAATCAAATTCTCATATTTCAATTCGATCAAGATTATCACACACTCTCACTCTATCAAGGTCAATCACAGGATCCCAGTCAAGTAATATATCAGATATATATCTAAGATCTATCAGGTAGGTCAATTCAATCAATACCTATTCCTCAAAAACCAGATCCATCCAACTATAGCTAAGATCATCACTATAGGGTAAAGTCCTCAATCCATAAGAAATGTAGAAACAGCAGAACAAGAGTTAGTCGACTAGAGGAGGATCAAGTCGACTAGGGTAGTGGATTTGGACTGGATTAGTCGACTAGAAAATAGGATAAGTCGACTATACAAGGTAATAGTCGACTAATAAGGAAAGGCAAGTCGACTAGTATAAGCAGTTTGACTAGTTTAGTCGATTATCAGGAGGGATAAGTCGACTAGGGTAGGTGTAAGTCGACTATAGGAAAAGGGTAAGTTGACTATTGCAGGTTACAGTCAATAAACAGAGAGTCGACAACATTCTAAATAGGAACCTAGTCGACTAAAGGACTATGGTAAGTCGACTAATAGGGGTATTAGTCGACTAACAAAAGGTCAAGTCGACTAATATACCTGCATACCTGATATTGAAATACACCTACACATATCTCCACATTCTCTTCAAATGTACACATGCCACACTCACACACACAGCACCCAAGCATATTGGTTTCTACATTACATCTGTGCACACATAATAATTTACACACATATAATCAAGTAATACATATAATCAAGTAATACGTGCGCACTACACATTAATTTACACCACACATAAACATATCTACGAACACTTAATTATTAAAGAGAGAGAGAGAGAGAGAAACTCACATCATGGGGACACGGGCGCGTTCACTCTCACGTCGGAGGGGAAATCCGACAAGGGGGGGACTCGGCCTGGACTGCTACTGCTGGAGTTGGCCGGGGTTGCTGGAGGAGATGCACACGGCCACGCGACGACGGAGCTCGGCAAGAGAGGTGGAATCTCCGGCTGTGTGGTCGTGGTGCTGCCGCGCGCTGCTGGAGCTCGGCTTGCTGGAGGCTGGGCTCGCCAAGGGAGGAGGGGGCGGCCTGCTGTTGCTGCGCTGGATCTGCAAGCGCAGATCAGAGGGGGAGAAGCTGGAGATGCTGCTGAAGGCTGGTATGCTGGGCTTCTGGGTGCTGCTGTGCGCGGCTGCGGGGCTGTTGGAGTTGCTGTTGTTGTGGGCGTTGCTGTTGCGCTGGACTGCAGGGGGCGGCCTGCTGGCTGCGGCAAGGAGAAGAGGGAGGTGGGATCGCTGTGCGCGGCCATGGCCTGTGGTTGCGGCTGGATTGGGAGCTCGGCCATGGAGGTGAGGCACGGGGGTGTTGGCCTGCCTGAGGAGATGCACAACAAGGGGGAATCTCGGCCATGCTGCTGCTGTTGCTGCCGTGGAGGAGCAGCCAAAGCCGGCTGTTGCTGCTGCTGTTGCGGCTGTTGGGTCGACAGATGCGCAGCAAGTGTAGAGGAGGAGAAGCCAAGGGGAGGTCCGGGTGCTGGTCTGCTGTGGACGACAGTGAAAGAGGGCACGGGGCTGCCGGGGCGCGCCGGGGAGGAGATCCGGCTGCTGTTGTACTTGGGCGTGGCTGGAGGGTTGCGCGCGGCCAACCAAGAGGGGGATCCGCTTGGCTGCTGCGCGCACGGCTCACGTCGGAGGGGATCCGGCCAAGGGGGATGGGGGAGGTGCTCGAGGCTGCCGGGTGGTGGCCTGGTGAAGAGGTGATCCGGCCATGGTTCTGGGCTGCTGTTGGAGTTGCTGGCGGCCTGGATCCGAGCTGCCGTGGACTTGGATGTTGGTGACGTGGCCTCGCCGGAGAAGAGGAAGGAGATGTCGGTCAATGGGGATCCAGATGTGGGAGCCCAGGGCTTGGATGGCTGCCGCATGGAGAGAGGAAGGAGAGATTGTTGGGATTAGGATTGGATAGGGATTAGGTTAGTTAAGATTTGGATTGGGTTGTTAGAATAAGGATTAGGTTATTAGAATAAGGATTGAGTTGGGATTTGGATTAGGATTATAGGGTATGGAGCAAGGAATAAGGCTAAACTCAACACCATATTAGGAGAAAACTAATAATAATAGACAATAAAAATAACAGCAATTAAAAATAATAATCATAATAACAAGGATAATTCAAATAGTAATTAGTAACAACCTTAGTACAAATTTACATTATCACTACTATTATATACAATTAATAATACTAAACAGTAGTAATGATATTAGTTAACAAAACAATAAAAATAACTTTAACAATAATCTTAATATAAACACTTATAAGAATAACATTAAATATTAATGACCAGCATAATGAAATAATAATAGTAACATCTACTACTAATAATAATAACTAATAATAGTAATAATAATTAGCAATAGAAATGTTAATGAATAATCAACAATAACAAAAGGCTAAATTTACCATTTAATTCCTCAAAAATTACTTTATTTAATGTTGACACTTAAAAAAGACAAGATTCTCATTGGTCCGAACGATGTCTAAACTTGTTGACATTTACGAAAGACAAGGGACAGACGAGCTGAAGACCAGTTTTCACCCACCTCCAAGGGACAAGGGAGCGGTTTGGACTCCACTGATCCAGCAAGCAGAACAGTGAACCCGGATTGTTTCTAAACAGACCTCAGCAGGTCTAAGATGCTAGCATTTAGCATTACATTAGCCCAAGGAGATAGCCTCGATTGAGAGGCTAGCATCATCCAACTTCGCCAGGAAGCTAACTGATAACTTCGCCGAAAACCCTCTTTTCGGACTTCGCTAAGGATTGCCTCTAGCTCCGCTATGAGCTTCAAAGCGGGCAGCTCCGCTATCAACCTGCTATGGTCAACCTTTGACCAATCAAAATCTCCTGATGAGATCGGATTCAATTTAATCAAATCCAATCGGGATTCAAAATTGGCAGGTGATTGCCGCAATCTCTTGGCTCTCTTAAAACGAGTAAGAGGATCAAGGAGAATCTCCCAACGATATGGAAAGGATCAAAACAAATCAGAAAGATCAACCGACCTGCCAATTCTAGCTCCGCAGAAGCTATCCTAGCCTCGCAGCAAGGCTACTTTCCAGATTTAAACAAGATTCGGTTCAATCTGTTTCCATATCTTCAAGGGGACGATTATACCCTTGCTCTCCCTATAAATAGCCCGCCAGGGGTACAAGGAGAAAAAGACACATACACACAGACACACAGAGAGGATCGCATCAGGAGAGAGAAGACTCCACAAGCAGAGACTTCTTCATAACGCACCGTGCGCTCTCTAATTCAGAGACCTTTCAAGAGAAATACTTCTCTTTTCAGGGTGGTGATACCCTAGCAACCTCTTTTCTTCAAGGAATCTCCGGAACCAGGCGAGAAGGAATTCCTCACAGAAGGCGGTTTTGAGAAGTAGCAAGAGGGTTCTACCAATCCTCTATTCTCTGATCCCCGAACCAGGCGAGAAGGGAATCTCATCGCTCGCATCGTCAAAGGGACAAAGTGGTCGCGCGCTGACCAGACTCCTATCGGCACATTTTCCCAGAATCTCTGAGGAGATCTACTTGTAATCTTTTGAGAATACTTGTAATTTAGCTCCTCAAACTTTTATTTGTAAGTTTTCCCCCTTTGCAAACATAATGGAAAACAAGATGGCGACTCCGCTGGGATTGTATTCTCCTCTGCTGAGAATCAAGTGTCGCAATGCGACGAACAGACCTTCGGGTCTATCTCTGAATTCAGAAAAGCCGGTGCAGCCAGATCTTCTCTGGCTAAATCTTCAAGCAAAGTCTCTGCGGAGACGGAAAAGGTCCTCTGCGAATCTGTCGCAGTTCTCTGGCGCAATAAGGAAACATGCCCGCAGCCCAGATCCTGCACTTTTGAGAACCTGGCTATCCAGATCGATCAAGGAAAATTTGAAGAAGTCCTCTCTGGGGGTGGCCTGACGCTTCGAGCACGGAAGCACAGGAAGGTCTTCATGGCCAAGGTTTCAAATCAGAAACCAGAGGCAGAATCTTGCCAGCACCCTACAGCCCCGCTTGTGGCTATTCAGGTTCCTTGCGAACCTAGGCGTCCCCCGTCAAGGCTGATATGGAAGCCTAAACAGGAGTCTTCAACCAAAGCTCCCGGAGTAGTCATGCCGAGACTGCGCCTCTCCCACGAAGAAAAGGGTAAGATGCCCATCTGCCCTGACGATGCTGCCAGCCATGAAGTCACGACGGCAATCATACCGTCACTTGAATCAAAGGCAGCAAAGCCTCATGTCAGCCTCGCTTGTACAAGCGAAGCTATTGTACCACAACGAACTCACTGGGTTCGCGGCCGCAAGGCTAGGACCGCAGTGTTATCTGAGGTTGATCCCCTTCACAGCAGAATAGCGGGCAAAGCACCACAGCGTGCTCCGCTCCCCAATTCATCAGGCACTAAGCTCGCACCTGTCGGCGAAGCTAGCGCCAAAGTACTATTCAGTACTAATCCCTTCTGCAGGGATAAGAAGAACGGAGCATCATCCCTTGTACGCTCCAAAAAGGCCTCTCCACGGGGTTGTTCAGGCTCTGTTGAGCCTAACCTGCGACAATTCTTGACGAACAAGCGGGAATTGGAGTCTCTCCAAACCACTTCCCCGTGTTGTCAAAGAGGATGCCGACTTGTGACAATCCATTCAGCCCATTGTCGGCAATATCCAATCAAGGTGGCACCTCCGCACCGTCAATCGGTGTTTGACCGGTTATCCGCACATGCCATAAAGAAACACCATGAAAGGAGCGCTTCGCGAGGCCTAGCCTTCGCGTCCGTCAACATGACCGGAAGAGGACGAGAGCGACACAGGGAATGTCATACATCTGATGATACCCCTTTCGGCTCCCCAGATCCAGATTATGGCCCGGGCTTAGGTGAAGTCTTGGTGCGCGAAGAAGGTGTTTTCCGAAACACCAGATCCAGGGTAGCGATACCCTATAATTATGAGCAGCCTTCTTCCTCAAAGGCCCTAATCTCGCCACAGTCCAGACGATCACCCCAATCATCTGATGGAGAAGATGAAGACAGCGGGTATGCCTCTTCAGCAACAGTCAGTTCTGTGCGAACGGACAAAGCATCGGTTAATATGGCCGATAACGCCAATGACGACCTTCGTCGGCGTTTGGAAGCTCAGGAGCAGACCTCTAGAACTCAGCAAGAGGCCCTGGACAATATTCAACAGATGCTCGCTCAGCTCCTCAGCAACCGGAATGATGATACCGGGAGCAATCATGATGAGGAGGGACACCTCAGCAACGATCCGCCCAAGACGGAGAAATCTAAGGGAGGCTCTTCCCTGGATGCCGAAGTCCTTAAAGGCCTTCAAGCTCAAATCGCATCCCTAGCTCAGAGGGATGAATTAAAGAAGGTAGGGGCAGTCCGTCCTTATCCGCTGGAGTGGGATTCGGTGCCATATCCGCCAAAGTTCAAACCACCAACGTTGCACACGTATGATGGTAAGAGCTCGCCCAATCAGCACATCTACTATTTCCGGTCCCAGACCGGTAATGTTCTAAACAACGACGCCATCATGGCTAGGTTGTTCATTGGCACCTTGAAAGGGGTGGCATTCGACTGGTTCCGAAGCCTTCCTCAAGACTCTATCAATTCCTGGGTCGACCTGGAAACTCGGTTCCTCTCTCGCTTCTATGAGGATGACACCGAAGTGACCATGGACAAGCTCCTTTCCACTGTGCAGAGGAAAGGCGAATCTGTCCGTGAATACATTGAGCGGTTCAGAAATCTATCTCTGATGTGCCCAGTAGGGATGCCATTACTCATGCTCTTACAGACATGCAGGCACAACTTCTTGGATCAAGTAGAAGTCCGCATGGGGGCTATCAAAGCCCATACTTGGAAGGAATTGGTCGAACAAGCTGAGATAGCCGAGAAATCGGCTAAGAAGTTCGAGCCATCCGCCCCTAGGAGCAAATGGGGCGCGAACAACAAAGGGCGTAGCGATCTCCCGCAGTCTTCCCAAGCTAAAGGGAAGGAGATTATGTCCGTCGAGCTGACCGGGGACATGCAGTCAAAGGCCAAGAAGAGCGGCGTCAACAGCCAAGAGCCCAAGTTTCCTCCGAAGCAGTACTCCTTCAGAGATGACCAGGTGGTCACGATATTCCATCTGCTCCACAAAGGGAACAAAATGAAGCTACCGGACGCTCGCCGTCCCAATGAGATAGGGCGTACAAACGACCCTAAATACTGCCTCTACCACAGGATGATCCACCATCCTACTGACAAGTGCTATGTTCTCAAGGATAGAATTCAAGCCTTGGTCGACGCCGGAGTCCTCACTTTGAAGACGGAACAGAAGAAAGTCACTGCCAATATGGTGACTCTTGAGTTCGGCACTGCTCAGAAGGTCACAGTTCCCGACGGGACCTATCCAGCCCCCACACCGCGGTTGGAAGTCAAGCATTCTTCAACCATAGCTAAAGTTGACAAGGGTCTCGTCCCCTTGACATTGGAGACAGGGGAAGTTATGTGGATACACCCTGACCTCGTCCGAGACGTACATCGGACGTCGAAGGACTCCAGCAAAAAGGGCAAGTCCTGCAATGTCATCTCTGTCCTGCCAGATGATGGTAATCTTACTTCGGCTTCCCTCAGCGATTCAGAAGAAGAGAAGCATGCCTGTACGGCACAGGCAGATGCACCTCAACAGACAGGCACCCGGTCTGGAAGATCATACTTAAAGCAGTATGACAAGTCTACTGACGAGATACAACAGCAAACGACGTCAGTACCAATGCCGGCATCCACTCCAGTCCTGACCAAAGGGAAGGAGAAGCCTAAGGAAGTGCGGTTCGACCATGTGTTGAAGAGACCGCCAGGCCAAGGGTTAGCCACGCCCTTTCGCTTTGATATATTGGCCCACTTAGCCAATATCCCGGCTCGTATCACAATACACGAGCTCCTTCGTCTCTCTAAAGAGACAAGAGAGGCACTCAGAGATGCGCTGGCCGACTCGGAGTCCTTTCTGACATGCATGCCTGAGGTTCCTGGTGATGAGATGCAGCCTTCCTGCTCAGAGTGTCATCACGCACAGTCCAAAGTGCCTGCTATTACCTTTACGGCGGAAGATATGCTTCTCAAAGACAACAAGCATGATCGACCTCTGTACTATACCGGATATATCGGTTCAACATGCATTGAAAGAGTACAAGTCGATCCGGGGTCTGCACTCAGCATCATCCCCAAAAGGCTCCTCTATTTCCTCGGCATACCATTGTACAGGTTGTCCGCAACCACAACTACAATATATGGTTTCAACGCCGGGAGCAGCCATCCGCTTGGAAAGATTCGGCTCCGCTGCAGAATCGGAAGCCTGAAGTCGGAAGTAACATGCTATGTCATCGACGCTGACACATCATACAACCTGTTACTGGACGACCATGGATCCATGCCAACTGGATCGTTCCTTCCACTCTCCATCAGTGCTTCAAATATGTTGAAGATGATGCGACAGTACGAACTGTCTTCGCTGAAAAGCAACCCTTCAAGGGGGTGGAAAACTACTTCACCGACGCCCTCTTGTATCAAGAGGCCGACAGAACGCCTGCACAACCATTGCCAGACGATGATGAAAGTGGCAATGAGGCGGATTCAGAATCCGAAACAGGCGTGCCAGCCATTTCGATTGGCGAACCAATTGTAGCATGCTTTAATGATCCCCGATGTAGGATCCCTCCCGAGGAAGGCGAATGGATAATTAATGATAATATTTCTTTTGATTATCCTGCGAGCATCGAGTCGATTAAATCCATGATGGATGGCTCTCTTCATATGCCCGTACATGAGCCGAGTATGGCTAACACATCTGTGGAAGCCGTAGAAGGGGCCACGCTGGTAGTCCCTCCGTCCAAGCAAGGTCAGGCGCCGATAATCTTCGGCAGAGCCCGGCCAGGGAGATTCTCAACTACAGACTCGAGCTCAGAGTCGGATGCTCCACAGTTCTTTCATTACGCGCCATCAGCGCGCCATATTATGAAGAAGATGGGTTACAACCTGAAGCAGGGAGCGGGCCTAAACTTCGGAAAAGGAAGACGCAGCTTGATGCGTAATTCCATCCCAAGAGGGAAACCTGCAAATTACTATGATAGTACACGCAGGGGGTTGGGTTATGTTACACCCACATCGTCAGTAACGGTTCAGGTCAAAGACGACGAACCAATTCCATCACAGTCGGGTTCATCTGCCGAGTGGGACTCTGACATCAGCATAGGAGGAATGTTCAACGGCCTCACTGTGAATATGACTTCAGGCAGTCAATTGGAACCTGCGGACGCTGCTGATGAGGAACCTTGGCCCAGCAATTAAGTCTCCAATGGGAAAAGCGGTTCGAGCTGCGCGAGCCACCTACCGAAGACAAGGTGATCCAGGTTAACTTGGGTAGTCAAGATCACCCCAAGCCTATTTTCATAAGTGAAAGCTTATCACTCATCGAAAAGGAAGAATTGATAATGCTCGTGAAAGAGTATATAGATGTCTTCGCCTGGAGCTAAGAAGACATGCCCGGACTTGATCCACAGGTCGCTATGCACCGTCTAAACATCAAGCCCGACGCTAGGCCAGTCAAGCAGCAACAACGTCGGTTCCGCCCAAACATCATGGAGGCTATTGAAGCCGAAGTTCATAAGCTCAATGCTTGTGGCTTCATCCGGGAGGAACAACATCCAGATTGGGTGGCTAACATAGTCCCCGTCCTCAGGAAGAATGGGAAAATACGAATCTGCATCGACTACCGTGATCTCAATACGGCCTGTCCCAAAGATGAATTCCCACTGCCGATCACGGATGTCATGATCGACAACACATGCGGATTCGAGAGGATGTCTTTCATGGACGGCTTCTCAGGGTATAACCAGATCAAGATGTATCCTGATGACGAGAAGCATACTTCTTTCCGAACGCCATTGGGGGTATACTGCTACACTGTAATGCCCTTCGGACTGAAGAACGCCGGAGCAACCTACCAGCGGGCGATGAGCATGATCTTCCGCGACCATCTCCGAAAGACGGTGGAATGCTATGTTGACGACATTGCCGTCAAAAGCCGCAGCAAAAATGAACATCTTCGTGATCTGAAAACGATGTTCGACATAATGCGGGCTCATCAGCTGAAAATGAACCCGACGAAATCCTTCTTGGGAGTGTCCAGCGGCAAATTCCTTGGGTTCATTGTCACATCAAAAGGGATCCATCTGGACCCAGACAAAGTCAAAGCCATACAGGACATGCATCCACCGAGGAACCTCAAAGAGCTCCGAGGCTTGCAAGGCAGATTAGCCTACATCAGAAGATTCATAGCAAATCTTTCAGGCCGTTGCCAGCCCTTTACCCGTCTCATGAAAAAGGGTACTGCCTTCATATGGGACCAAGCTTGTCAAGAAGCTTATGAAGACATTAAGAGGTATCTCACAAAACCTCCGGTCTTAGTGGCCCTACATCAGGAAAACCATTCTTGCTTTATGTAAAAGCTCTGGATTATTCCCTCGGCGCCCTCCTCGCTCAAAAGGACGACAATGGCCATGAGCAGGCCATTTATTATCTGAGCAGGACTCTCATAGGAGCGGAATCTCGCTACAATCCTATTGAGAAAGAGTGTTTAGCTCTCGTCTTCACTGTCCAGAAGACGCGACATTATTGGTTGGCCAAACCATACATGTCATCTCCAGGGTGAACCCTTTACGTCTTCTCATAACGAAGCCAGGGTCGCTGAATTCAAGGTTGGCTAAATGGGCACTCCTGTTGTCTCAATACGACATGACCTTTACTCCTCAGAACGCAGTTAAAGGCCAGGCCCTTGCAGAGTTCTTAGCTGCTCACCCAGTTCCAGAACATTCAAAACTTCACGAAGACATCCCTGATGAAGTCTTCGAGTCTAATGCAACCTCAGCAGAGGAAGTGTGGCAGATGTTCTTCGACGGAGCATCGCGGACGGGCCCCAAAGGGAAAATTATTGCCGGGGTGGGGGTTGTGTTCATCTCCCACAGGATCATATCCTTCCCAGAGCATTCTCCTTGACAGAATCATACTCTAATAATGTAGCGGAATACAATGCTCTGCTCATCGGTCTCCAGCTCGCCCATGGAATGGGGGTACGCTACCTTGAAGCTTACGGCGTTCAAAGCTGATCATTAGCCAGGTAAAAGGCGAATATGAAGTCCGCCATGAGGACTTGGTGCCTTATTATCATACAGCCATCGAATTGGCTAGCTTATTTGAAGGCTTCTACATCGGGCATGTGTCCCGATCTCAAAATACCAAGGCGGATGCTCTCGCTGCATTAGCGACAACGCTAGCCTTACCGGCCGACACCGAGTATCACCTCACAGTCGCAACCCGGCATCTCGTATGCTCCAAGCATATGCTAAGGATCCAAGAGGTCCATAATATCTCCGTGAGTCTTGAGCCGAGGGATTGGCGCTTCCCTCTCATTGACTACGCTCTGCACGGTCTGCTTCCAGACGATCCCAAAGAAGCGGCGTCCATCAGACGAAGGTCGCTCCGTTTCTACTATGATCCCACTTTGAAGACACTCTACCGTCGTTCATATGTGTTGACACTTAAAAAAGACAAGATTCTCATTGGTCCGAACGATGTCTAAACTTGTTGACATTTACAAAAGACAAGGGACAGACGAGCTGAAGACCAGTTTTCACCCACCTCCAAGGGACAAGGAAGCGATGGACTCCACTGATCCAGCAAGCAGAACAGTGAACCCGGATTGTTTCTAACAGACCTCAGCAGGTCTAAAATGCTAGCATTTAGCATTACATTAGCCCAAGGAGATAGCCTCGCTTGAGAGGCTAACATCATCCAGAGCACCGCCAGGAAGCTAACTGATAGCTTCGCCGAAAACCCTCTTTTCGGACTTCGCCGAAGACCCTCTTTTCGGACTTCGCCAGGAATTGCCTCTAGCTCCGCTATGAGCCTCAAAGCGGGCAGCTCCGCCATCAGCCTGCTATGGTCAACCTTTGACCAATCAAATCTCCTGATGAGATCGGATTCAATCTAATCAAATCCAATCAGGATTCAAATATGGCAGGTGATTGCCACAATCTCTTGACTCTCTTGAAACGAGTAAGTGGATCAAGGAGAATCAATCAACGATATGGAAAGGATCATAACATATCGGAAAGATCAACCGATTTGCCATTTTCTAGCTCCGCGGAAGCTATTATAGCCTCGCAGCAAGGCTACTTTCCAGATTCAAACAGATTCGGTTCAATCTGTTTCTATATCTTCAAAGGGGACGATTATACCCTTACTTTCCCTATAAATAGCCCGTCAGGGGCACAAGGGAGAGGCATCAGATTGCAGAGGAAGGAGCCATCAATTGCCTTCTGATCGCAAGAATCGATCAATTAGCTTCTTCGACTGAGGCTTCTTCATAACGCACCGTGCGTTCTCGAATTCAGAGACCTTTAGAGAATTGCTTTCTCTATCCAGGGTGTTGATACCCTAACATCGTCCTTCTTCCCAAGGAATCTCCGGAACCAGGCGAGAAGGAATTCCTTATCGAAGGCGATTTTGAGAAGCAGCAAGAGGGTTCTACCAATCCTCTATTCTCTGATTCCCGGAACCAGGCGAGAAGGGAATCTCATCGCTCGCATCGTCAAAGGGACAAAGTGGTCGCGCGCTGACCAGACTCCTATCGGCACACTTCTCCAGAATCTCTGAGGGATCTACTTGTAATCTTTTTAAGAATACTTGTAATTTAGCTCCTCAAACTCTTTTTTGTAAGTTTTTCCCCTTTGCAAACATAATGGAAAACAAGATGGCGACTCCGCTGGGGAATGTATTCTCCTCTGCTGAGAATCAAGTGTCGCAATGCGACGAACAGACCTTCGGGTCTATCTCTGAATTCAGAAAAGCCGGTGCAGCCAGATCTTCTCTGGCTAAATCTTCAAGCAAAGTCTCTGCGGAGACGGAAAAGGTTCTCTACAAACCTGCCGCGGTCCTCTGGCGCAACAAGGAAACATGTCCGCAGCCCAGATCCTGCACTTTTGAGAACCTGGTTATCCAAATTGATCAAAGAAGATTTGAAGAAGTCCTCTCTGGGGGTGGCTTGATGCTTCGAGCACGGAAGCACAAGAAGGTCTTCATGGCCAAGGTTTCAGATCAGAAACCAGAGGCAGAATTTCGCCAACACCCCACAGCCCCGCTTGTGGCTATTCAGGTTCCTTGCGAACCTATACATCCTCTGTCAAAGCGGATATGGAAGCCTAAACAGAAGTCCTCTGCTGAAGCTTCAGGCGTAGCCTCGCCAAAGCCGCGCCCCTCTTATGAAGAAAAAGGCAAGATGCCCGCCTGTACCAACAATGCTGCCAACCATAAAGTCAAGACGGCAATCATACCGTCTCCTAGTGCAGCAATGCCTACCGCTAGCCTTATCCTCACAAGCAAGGCTATTGTACCTCGGCGTACTCATCGGGTTTACAGCCGCGAGGCTAGAACCAAAGCACTATTCGGTGCTAATCCTTTCCGCAGGACTAAGGGGAACGATGCGTTGTCCCATATACCAGATTATTCAGGCCCCTACAGGGCCGACCTGCGAGGATTCTTGGCGGACAAGCGGAGATTAAAGCATTTCCAGATTACTTCCTCCTGTTGTCGACGAAGTGGATGCCAGTTCGTGATGGTCCATTCTATGCAGTGTCGGTTACGACCGACCCTTGCCACCTCTCCATATCGGCGATCAGTCTTTGATCGACTGTCTGCGCGCATCCCGATGAGGCATCCCAAAAGGAGCGGGCCACCGGATCCAGCCTCTGCATCCGTCAACATGACCGGAAGGGGGCGAGAGCCGCGCGGAAGAAGTCAAGCTCTGACGACACCCCTTTCGGCTCCCCAGATCCGGACTACTGCCCAGGCTTAGCTGAAGTCTTGGTGCATGAAGAAGGTGTTTTCCGAAACACCAGATCCAGGGTAGCGATACCCTATAATTATGAACAGCCTTCTTCCTCAAGGGCCCTGATCCCGCCACAATCCGGACGATCACCCCAATCGTCTGACGGAGAAGATGGAGACAGCGGGTATGCTTCTTCAGCAACAGTCAGTTCCGTGCGAACGGACAAAGTATCGGTTAATATGGCCGATAACGCCAATGACGACCTTCGTCGGCGTTTGGAGGCTCAGGAGCAGACCTCTAGAACTCAGCAAGAGGCCCTGGACAATATTCAACAGATGCTCGCTCAGCTCCTCAGCAACCGGAATGATGATACCGGAAGTAATCATGACGAGGAGGGGCATCTCAGCAATGATCCGCCCAAGACGGAGAAATCTAAGGGAGGCTCTTCCCTGGATGCCGAAGTCCTTAAAGGCCTTCAAGCTCAAATTTCATCCCTGGCTCAAAAGGATGAATTGAAGAAAGTGGGGGTAGTCCGTCCTTACCCACTGGAATGGGATTCGGTGTCATATCCGCCAAAGTTCAAACCACCAACGTTGCACACGTATGATGGTAAGAGCTCGCCCAATCAGCACATCTACTATTTCCGGTCTCAGACCGTAATGTTCTAAACAACGACGCCATCATGGCTAGGTTGTTCATCGGCACCCTGAAAGGGGTAGCATTCGACTGGTTCCGAAGCTTCCTCAGGGCTCTATCAATTCCTGGGTCGACCTGGAAACCCGGTTCCTCTCTCGCTTCTATGAGGACGATACCGAAGTGACCATGGATAAGCTCCTTTCCACTGTGCAGAGGAAAGGCGAATCTGTCCGTGAATACATTGAGCGGTTCAGAAATCTATCTCTGATGTGCCCAGCAGGGATGCCTTTACCCATGCTTTTACAAACATGCAGACATAACTTCTCGGATCAAGTAGAAGTTCGCATGGGGGCTGTCAAGGCCCATACTTGGAAGGAATTGGTCGAACAAGCTGAGATAGCCGAGAAATCGGCTAAGAAGTTCGAGCCATCCGCCCCTAGAAGCAAATGGGGCACGAACAACAAAGGGCGTAGCGATCTCCCGCAGTCTTCCCAAGCTAAAGGAAGGAAATTATGTCCGTCGAACTGACCGGGGACATGCAGTCAAAGGCCAAGAAGAGCGGCGTCAACAGCCAAGAGCCCAAGTTTCCTCCGAAGCAGTACTCCTTCAGAGATGACCAGGTGATCACGATATTCCATCTGCTCCATAAAGGGAATAAGATGAAGCTGCCAGATGCTCGGCGACCTAATGAGATAGGGCGCACAAATGACCCTAAATACTACTGCCTCTACCACAGGATGATCCACCATCCTACCGACAAGTGCTATGTTCTTAAGGATAGAATTCAAGCCTTGGTCGACGCCGGAGTCCTCACACTGAAGACGGAACAGAAGAAAGTCACTGCCAATATGGTGACTCTTGAGTTCGGCACTACCCAGAAGGTCATGGTTCCTGACGGGACCTATCCAGCCCCGATGCCACGGCTAGAAGTCAAGCATCCTCCAGCCATGACTCAATACAACAAGGGTCTCGTCCCTTTGACATTGGAGACAGGGGAAGTTATGTGGATACACCCTGACCTCGTCCAAGACGTACAGCAGACGTCGAACGACTCCAGCAGAAAGGGCAAGTCCTGCAATGTCATCTCTGTCCTGCCAGACGATGGTAATCTTACTTCGGCTTCCCTCAGCGATTCTGAAGAAGAAAAGCATGCCTGTACAGCGCGGGCAGATGCGCCTCAACAGACGGGCACCCGGTCTGGAAAGTCATATCAAAGGCAATATGACAAATCTACTGACGAGATACAACGGCAAACGACGTCAGTACCAATGCCGGCATCCACTCCAGTCCTGACCAAAGGGAAGGAGAAGCCTAAGGAGGTGCGATTCGACCATGTGTTGAAGAAACCGCCAGGCCAAGGGTTAGCCACGCCCTTTCGCTTTGATATATTGGCCCACTTAGCCAATATCCCGGCTCGTATCACAATACACGAGCTTCTTCGTCTCTCTGAAGAGACGAGAGAGGCACTCAGAGATGCGCTAGCCAACTCAGAGTCCTTTCTGACATGCATGCCTGAGATCCCTGGTGATGAGATGCAGCCTCCCTGCTCAGAGTGCCATCACGCGCAGTCAAAGGTACCTGCCATTACCTTCACGGCGGAAGATATGCTTCTCAAAGACAACAAGCATGACCGACCTCTGTACTATACCGGATATATCGGTTCAACCTGCATTGAAAGAGTACAAGTCGATCCGGGGTCTGCTCTCAGCATCATCCCCAAAAGGCTCCTCTACTTCCTCGGCATACCACTGTACAGGTTGTCTGCAACCACCACTACAATATATGGTTTCAACGCCGGGAGCAGCCATCCGCTTGGAAAGATTCGGCTCCGCTGCAGAATCGGTAGCCTGAAGTCAGAGGTGACGTGCTATGTCATTGATGCTGACACATCATACAACCTGCTACTAGGACGACCTTGGATCCATGCCAACTGGATCGTTCCGTCCACTCTCCATCAGTGCTTCAAGTATGTTGAGGATGATGCGACAGTACGAACTGTCTTCGCTGAAAAGTAACCCTTTAAGGGGGTGGAAAACTACTTCACTGATGCCCTCCTATATCAAGAGGCTAGTGGAACGCCGGGAGAACCATTGCCAGACGATGATGAAAGTGGCAATGAGGCAGATTCGGAATCTGAAACGGGCATGCCGGCCATTCTGATTGGCGAGCCAATTGTAGCATGCTTTAATGATCCCCGATGTAAGATCCCTTCTGATGAGGAAGGCGAATGGATAATTAATGATGATATTCTTTTGATTATCCTGCGAGCATCGAGTCGATTAAATCCATTATGGATGGCTCTCTTCGCATGCCCGTACATGAGCCAAGTTCGGCCATTACATCTGTGGAGGTTATAGAAGGGGCCACGCTGGTGATCCCTCCGTCCAAGCAAGGACAGTCGCCGATAATCTTCGGCAGAGCCCGGCCAGGGAGATTCTCAACTACAGACTCAAGCTCGGACTCAGAAGTTCCACAGTTCTTCCATTACGCGCCATCAGCGCGCCATATTATGAAAAAGATGGGCTACAACCTGAAGCAGGGAGCGGGCCTAAACTTCGGAAAAGGAAGACGCGGCTTGATGCGTAACTCCGTCCCAAGAGGAAAACCTGCAAATTACTATGATAGTACACGCAGGGGGTTAGGGTATGTTACACCCACGTCATCAACAACAGTTCAGGTCAAAGGCGACGGATCGATCCCATCACAGTCGACCTCATCCTCCGAATGGGACTCTGATGTCAGCATAGGAGGAATATTCGAAAGCCTCATGACTTCAAGCAGTCAGTTGGAACCCGCAGAGGTTGCCAATGAGGAATCATGGGCCCAGCAATTGAGCTTTCAATGGGAAAAGCGGTTTGAGCTGCGCGAGCCACTACCGAAGACAAGGTGATCCAAGTCAACTTAGGCAGTCAAGATCACCCTAAGCCTATTTTCATAAGTGAAAGCTTATCACTTATCGAAAAGGAAGAATTGATAATGCTCGTAAAAGAGTATATAGATGTCTTCGCCTGGAGCTATGAAGACATGCCTGGACTTGATCCACAGGTCGCTATGCACCGTCTAAACATCAAGCCCGACGTTAAGCCAGTCAAGCAGCAACAACGTCGGTTCCGCCCAAACATCATGGAGGCTATTGAAGCCGAAGTTCATAAACTCATTGCTTGTGGCTTCATCCGGGAGGAACAACATCCAGATTGGGTGGCTAACATAGTCCCCGTCCTCAAGAAAAATGGGAAAAAACGAATCTGCATCGACTACCGTGATCTCAATACGGCCTGTCCCAAAGATGAATTCCCACTGCCGATCACCGATGTCATGATCGACAACACATGCGGGTTCGAGAGGATGTCTTTCATGGACGGCTTCTCAGGGTACAACCAGATCAAGATGTATCCTGATGACGAGAAGCATACTTCTTTCCGAACGCCATTGGGGGTATACTGCTACACTGTAATGCCCTTCGGACTGAAGAACGCCGGAGCAACCTACCAACGGGCGATGAGCATGATCTTCCGCGACCATCTCCGAAAGACGGTGGAGTGCTATGTTGACGACATTGCCGTCAAAAGCCGCAGCAAAAATGAACATCTTCGCGATCTGAGAACGATGTTCGACATAATGCGGGCTCATCAGCTGAAAATGAACCCGACAAAATCCTTCTTGGGAGTGTCTAGTGGCAAATTCCTTGGGTTCATTGTCACATCAAAAGGGATCCATTTGGACCCAGACAAAGTCAAAGCCATCCAGGACATGCATCCACCAAGGAATCTCAAAGAGCTCCGAGGCTTGCAAGGCAGATTAGCCTACATCAGAAGATTCATAGCAAATCTATCGGGCCGTTGCCAACCATTTACCCGACTAATGAAGAAGGGTACTGCCTTCATGTGGGATCGAGCTTGTCAAGAAGCTTATGAAGACATTAAAAGGTATCTCACAAAACCTCCTGTCTTAGTGGCCCCTACATCAGGAAAACCATTCCTGCTTTATGTAAAAGCCCTGGATTATTCCCTCGGCGCCCTCCTCGCTCAGAAGGACGACAATGGCCATGAGCAAGCCATCTACTATCTGAGTAGAACTCTCATAGGAGCAGAATCTCGGTACAATCCTATTGAGAAGAGTGTTTAGCTCTCGTCTTCGCTGTTCAGAAGACACGACATTATTTGGTTGGCCAAACCATACATGTCATCTCCAAGGTGAACCCTTTACGACTTCTCATGACGAAGCCAGGGTCGCTGAATTCAAGGTTGGCTAAATGGGCACTTCTGTTGTCTCAATACGACATGACCTTTACTCCTCAGAAGGCAGTTAAAGGCCAGGCCCTTGCAGAGTTCTTAGCTGCTCATCCAGTTCCAGAACATTCAAAACTTCACGAAGACATCCCTGATGAAGTCTTCGAATCTAATGCGACCTCAGCAGAGGAAGTGTGGCAGATGTTCTTCGACGGAGCATCGCGGATGGGCCCCAAAGGAAAGATTATTGCCGGAGTGGGGGTTGTGTTCATCTCCCCACAGGATCATATCCTTCCCAGAGCGTTCTCCTTGACAGAATCATGCTCTAATAATGTAGCGGAATACAATGCCCTACTCATTGGCCTCCAGCTCGCCCAGGGAATGGGGGTACGCTACCTTGAAGCTTATGGCGATTCAAAGCTGATCATAAATCAGGTTAAAGGCGAATACGAGGTCCGTCATGAGGACTTGGTGCCTTATTATCATACAGCCATCGAATTGGCTAGCTTATTTGAAGGCTTCTACATCGGGCATGTGTCCCGATCCCAAAATACCAAGGCGGATGCTCTCGCTGCATTAGCGACGACGCTAGCCTTACCGGCCGACACCGAGTATCACCTCACAGTCGCAACCCGGCATCTCGTATGCTCTAAGCATATGCTAAGGATCCAAGAGGTCCATAATATCTCCGTGGATCTTGAGCCGAGGGATTGGCGCTTCCCTCTCATTGACTACGCTCTGCACGGTCTGCTTCCAGATGATCCCAAAGAAGCGGCGTCCATCAGACGAAGGTCGCTCCGTTTCTACTATGATCCCACTTTGAAGACACTCTACCGTCGTTCATATGACGGTGTCCTCCTCCGCTGTCTCTCTCATTCAGAGGCACAGGAAGTGCTTAAAGAAGCACATGATGGTATTTGCGGAGCTCACCAGCCAGGTCCAAAGCTTAAAGACAGGCTGCACAGACTTGGGTACTACTGGCCGACCATGATGGCCGATGCCACCCAATACGCACGAAGGTGTAAGGCGTGCCAGGTCCATGCAGACTTCATACACCAACCTTCGGAGTTGCTCCACCCTACTGTTGCTTCATGGCCATTTGAAGCATGGGGAATCGATGTCGCAGGGCCAATCAGTCCCTCTTCGGCAAGAGGTCATCGGTTTATCCTGGCAATAACCGATTACTTCTCAAAATGGGCAGAGGCCACACCGTTGGCCGAAGTAAAACCTCCAATCTGGTTAGCTTCATCAAACACCATGTCATCCATCGATTTGGTGTCCCCAGGCGGATCATCCATGACAATGGTCCTCAATTCATAAGCCAAGGATTCTATCGGTTCTGCGATAAATACCGAATTCAGAATATGGCTTCAACAGCTTACAATCCTGCTGCCAACGGCTTGGCAGAGGCATTCAACAAGACAATCATCAAGCTGCTCAAGAAGTTTGTCTCCTCGAACAAGCGAGATTGGGACGAAAAGCTCGGTGAATGCCTTTGGGCCTACCGGACTACGGTTCGGACACCGACAGGCAATACGCCTTTCTCCCTGGTATATGGGTGCGAAGCGGTCATCCCATTGGAAATCCAGATGCCATCATTACGGGTAGCCTTGACTACTAAGATGACATCAGAAGACAACGATCGCCTGCGTCTTCAAGAGCTCGAAGCCCTGGACGAGAAGCGGCTGCAAGCTCAGCAAACATATCGAGCTATATCAGGCTCGGATGTCAAAAGCCTTCAATAAGAAGGTCAAGCAGAGAGTCTTCCACAAAGGAGACCTAGTCTTAGCCGTCAGACGACCGATGATTATGACGCACAAGACCAAAGGCAAATTTCAGCCTAAATGGGAAGGACCGTTTGTGATAGAGACAGTCTATTCAAACGGAGCATACCGCCTTACAACTGCAGATGGCGACCTCCTCATGATGCCGATCAATGGCAAATTCTTAAAGAAGTATTATCCTTAATCAAGGATCTTGCTCTCGATCAGGTTAACATTACACCTCTGATCGAGATCCGCGCGTCCGGAATGCGCACAAAGAGAGCCTCTCTCTCTTCTCCAAGCATGTCAAACCTGTTGATAGCTGGGGTTTGCTTAAAATCCCAAGGACCCGTTCCCACTTGATTCCCTCTCCAAAGTCACTACCAATTCTCATCCATAGAATGGTAGGACCACATATATTCCGCTGTTACGTTAACAATAAACCTATGACAGCAATCCCCTCGTTTCTCTCCAAGAAAATGAGACCTCCAAAATCACTTACCAATTCTCATCCATAGAATGGTAGGACCACATATATTTCGCTGTTACGTTAACACTAACCTATGACAGTGATTCCCTCGTTTCTCCCCGTGAAAACGAGACTATTCCCAAACTCCATTGTTATTGAGCTTAGTGGCGTCTTAACCGGTTATGTCATTGCGACCTCTGAACCAGTAGACAGCTAAGTCTCAATCCCGAGTCCTGTTGACATTTACAAAAGACAGGTCTCGATACTCGTTGACATTTACAAAAGACGAGTATCACTATTGATTGAAGCTTGGTGCTTCTCAACCATTATGTCATTGCGACCTCTGAACTGGCAGATAGCCAAGTTTCATCTATTATTGAGCTTAGTGGCGTCTTAACCGGTTATGTCATTGCGACCTCTGAACCAGTAGACAGCTAAGTCTCATCCCGAGTCCTGTTGACATTTACAAAAGACAGGTCTCGTACTCGTTGCATTTACAAAAGACGAGTATCACCTATTGTTGAAGCTTGGTGGCTTCTCAACCAGTTATGTCATTGCGACCTCTGAACTGGCAGATAGCCAAGTTTCATCCATTATTGAGCTCAGTGGCGTCTTAACCAGTTATGTCATTGCGACCTCTGAACTGGCAGATAGCCAAGTTTCATCTATTATTGAGCTTAGTGGCGTCTAACCGTTATGTCTTGCGACCTCTGAACAGTAGACAGCTAAGTCTCAATCCCGAGTCCTGTTGACATTTACAAAGACAGGTCTCGATCCTCGTTGACATTTACAAAAGACGAGTATCACCTATTGATTGAAGCCTGGCGTCTTAACCAGTTATGTCATTGCGACCTCTGAACTGGCAGATCGCCAAGTTTCATCTACCATTGAGCTTAGCGGCGTCTCATTGGTTATGTCATTGCGACCTCTGAACCAGCAGACAGCTAAGTCTCAATCTCGATGCTTGCTGACATTTACAAAAGGCAAGTATCTCCCCTTTTTAGCCCCGCAAAGGGCTGACTTCGAGACTGGCAACATCTCAATTGGTTATGTCATTGCGACCTCTGAACCAACAGACAGCCATGCCTCATTATCCAAACAAACAACAGACGACAAAAGAAAATCTTTCTATTATTCAGAAGGATGGGATACATGGAGGAGCCTATAGGCGTACATGATAAGATCGAATCCGATCTCCAAGAGAAGCTAGCCGCGTCCTCCTGTCATCTTCAGCCTGGGCCACGCCTGTGATCTTAGCTCCGCCGCATCGAAGTCCACCGCCTGAGCCAGACGAGCCTCGGTCTCCGCCAAAGTCGCCCTCTGTGATGACTTCCGCTCCGCCAGTTCCTCACTTCGAGCCCTGAGCTGCTTAAGCCGCGCAGACTCTTCATGACGCATCTGTGTAGCTTTGGACAAGAGGAGATTTGCCTTTCGGATCATCTCTTCAGCCCTCTGATCTTATCTTCAGCGTCAAGAAGAGCACTGTTGGAAGCATCAATTGCACTCCCAACCTCTGCTTCCTCTGGCCCCAAGGACCTCAAGTCAGAGGAGATAGCCTCAACAGCCTCTTGAGCAGCGAGCTGAGCCTCGCGCTTCTGGCGACAAGACGCGCGAGCCGTTCATCAGCCAAAACGCTGCGTCGGAACGATGGAATGGCGCCATTCCTCCACGTCCTTCTCAAGGTCATCTACCAGGAGCTCCAGAGCAGTAGCTTGATGGTACCCCTCAAAGTCCCGGATACACTCGATGCCACGGGAGAGAACCATTTTCAGCTTCGAAAATGGCACAGGCGAGCCCTTCAAGACTAGACCGATAGTCTGCTCCAAACTATTATAGAAGCTGTCGACCAGATTACCGATAAAGTCATTCTCAGCTTCATCAATCCTTGAGACAACCTCAGAGCAATCTACCAACCTAGTCGACACCACCGCGAAGAAGAAGCGGGAACATCGACAGCAGCAGGGCAAGCCAAAGGTGACCTCGGCGGAGTCCTCAGCGACACCGGCACGCCAGCCACCGCGGAGGTAGGACTGGCAACCACCTCCTGAGCAGCAGGCTCAACTACCAGCGTCGGGGAGGTAGGGCTCACAATCACCCTCAATGCCGTATTCGGCAAGACAGTCTGCACCCCACTCGTTGATATGACTGGAAGTGGGGGTACCTCCGGGACTGCCGCCTCTTCAACCTCAGGGCCCTCCGCTGATTTGGGCTGATAAAAAGGCAGGTCGCCATACAGCGCGTCTAACAGCTGCGTCTGCCCCGTCGAAGCGCTCATATCGCCCTTTGACCCTTCAGGAAAACCCTCCGCTTCTTTCGAAGCTGATGCACCTTGGGGACGAATGCCTGCAACAAAACCAAGGTCAAAAGGAGACGCAACAAATAGGCGAGGATCAAGAGACCTTAGTCTTACCGAAGGCCGATGTCACCTCGTCAGCCGCATCAGAATCCAAGGGTCCCATCGGAAAGTTCTTACCAGACTCAACGCGGATAGCGGCCCACTCGCCGATTCCTCCGCAGACCACCCGGCAGAGCTGGATGCCATAGGACTTCCTTTAGAAGTCCCAGCGCCCGAAGGGCCAATATCGGCCGCATTACCTCCGGACTCCTCCGAGCGAGCAAAGGAACCAGCTGCACTTCCATAAGTGAACAGGGGATCGTAGTGCTCCCCTTGCTCTCCAATTGCCTCAGCTCCTGCAACAAAGAGCGAATGATGAGTCATGTAAAGCGTGCTGAAGGCATATTAGATGGGACCAATCTTACCAGTAGTCGTTCAGCAACCGACGGCTCAGCCACTAATGGAGCAGCAGAAGGAGGCGCAGCAGAGGGCTCACCCTCCACCACAATGGTAGGAGTCTCGCGACGGGGCTTCTTCGCCGACAACTTCCTACGGGATCCCTCCCACGCTTCCTTTTGAAGTGGACCTCAGAGTCCCCTTCCTCCACTTCTTCCACATGCTTTGGGGGAGTTGTCCCCACTACACCAGATCCGGCTTCACGAGCACCTGCTTCGGGGCATCGGGTCTTGTCTCTGCCTCGAAGCGAGGGCTCTCTGCATCAGAAGCCTCGCTATCATCCACAGCGATGAACTCCTCTATGCCAGGAACACGGACTCGCTTGCCTCCATCTTATCAGAAGCCTTCTGCCTCAGCCGATGAGAAATCAACTTCACACCTGAACTATTGGCTTTGAATCCAGGAGGCGTGGAATTCGAAGCTGCATACCATTGGCAGAAACACAGGGTCGTCCATAGGCCGGGATCCCTCAACGGCGTGCGTAGCCACGCTCCAGTGCTATCCGCGGTAAAGAACCGCCAAGCACGAGCCCCCATCAATGAGGCTCCCATGAAAGCCAGGTCCGGATTCGGTTGCCCACATACAACTGGTCATACCCAAATTGGCGGGCGAACCGGCTCGGAATGTAGGGCTCCATGTAGCAGGTATCCCCACTCCGGTACAGCAGATGCGAGGCCGGATACAGACCAGCCACTCGAAAACACCCGACTCATGGGGGACCGACCTGATTCCACGTCATGGAATTCCTCGTTGTATCCTGCACCCCGCAGGCGAGGAAAGCAACGGAATAGGCTATAAGCGTCATAGCGACGCACTAACTTACGGGCCTCGGCCACATAAGTTTTCTGCCACAGACAGCCTTCAAAACGACGGAGAAGCGCCGTTTGAACACCCTGAGGTGGGTCTTCCCCAGCTCCAATCAAACTGGGGCAGTGCAAGGCGAACCACGCCATCAAGTAGGTGTACGGTAAACCTACCCTAGGATTGGGCCCGTCACGAGGCAAGACGGCACCCTTCCCTCGCCTTGACGCCATTGGCCTGCAGAAAGCCTCCGTCAGTACACGAAGGCCCCTCTAAATACAACACACCATGGCCGGGAGAAGACCCAGACGGTGGCCATGGACCAAGGACCAAGCGAACGGCAGGCGGCAGCACATTCGGGTGAACAATGTCACCCGAGAAGAAGGCACGACACACTTCTTTAACCAGATGGTTAAGAAGCCAGCCGCAACGCCTTGCGAGACATAGGCCGACGGCCTGATGGTGAAAGCTCCGAAGAACATCACCCTTCTCGAAAGGACCATCATCTTCTGTCACGACGATGTCCTTTTCAGCACGCACCTCTATCCTCGCCAAGATGTCTTCTTCAGCAACTCCGCAATGAGCTGCCTCGGGCACACTAGTCATGTCCGGGAACAAGTAGTTCCCCCAGCTCTTCAAGCTCTTCGAGCTACCTTTGCCACCGGTGTGGATGCTGGAGCAAATGTGCAAATGGCACACCAATTCCCGATATGTCTCAAGCAAAGCAGGCTCTTGCTTCTCCAAGAGGGCCAGCTCCGCCTCACACGAAAATACTCTTCATATGGAAGAGACCCGAAGGGCAAAGCAGAGATCTCTCGCATCTCATGCAGGGCCATGCCCAATTCACCAACCGGGTGAAGAAAGTCCCCGAGGCTGGGCAGTACAACTCAAGAATGGCGTAGAAGCACGCCACCTTCATCTCAATGCCGTAGCAGGTCGCCCTGACGGCCTCATAGAGGTTCAACCTCTCTAATTCCCCCTCAAAATGATTGAGGATATAATTGGTCAACTCCGCCCACCATGACCTAGGAGGGTGGACCCAACCAGGAGCCCTGAAGTCCGTGGCGGGATAGTTCCCGTCAACTTCGCAGAACTGAGTGCCAAAGGTCGGCGCCGCAGCTGGATTCTCTCCTACTGGAAGGTCCCTCGCCACCTTCCAAGGGTATAGCCCTATTATGCTACGAGGATAGCCCGCCCTCGAATAGCCGGTCTGGAATGTCAACCTCCCGACACTTACAGATTCGGCATTTAGGCTCACGCCCCACGCCATCTTCCGAGCCTGAGTCACGCTCGCGAAGGAAGACAAAGCGAAATGCCGCTTAGTAGACGGGAGATAGAATCTCTCGCCGTCCAACTGGAAGATCCACTGGCCTTCACCAGCCTGTAGCTGGCGATCGGGATCAGGTGCAGCATCCCCGAACATGAAGTCAGGCTTTTTGTAAGCCTGACGGTCGATATCTTCAAAGGAGCCGTAGTCAAAATGCTCCGCATGGCCTGCGGGCCACCACTCTGAATGAGCGTATCCCGTACAAGGGGGCTCGGCTCACTGAACAAGGAAGCCTGCCCGATGAACTGCAAGCTGATGCTCCCTGCTCGACTGGTTAAGCCAAATAGACTTTCTGGAGGCCGGAGGCGTGATGCACTGCAAAAACAAAAGAAAATGAACTATGATTAGTTCACCAATCAAATCGACGCGAAGACACAAAAATTCGCTAAGGCATAGCCTCGCCCAGTAAGCAGGGACAGCAGGATATAGCTTTGATAAAAAGCTTCGCTTCACAGATAAGACTGCATCTTTGCAAGAAGTGGCATAGCCCTAAGGGCTGGCGTCATCAAAAGGACGTTATGGATAACAGTCACCCTTCGTGGCCACAACTGAAGGCACACGACCCATATCCTGTTCCTCAACAGGATGAAGATTGCCCAAGCAATGGCTTCCTATGGAAGCCCAAGAGAGAACTGTTCAGTTCTTACTTCCCTGGTGCAAGCAAAATAGGGAAGTTAAGGGAAACGAGTTCCCTGATAAGGACAGATCATATTCGATCGTCCTAATAGCCGAGTCGACTCCAAAGGATGAAGACCACTCTCTAATCAGATTAGAGAGTCTCTACCAGCGATCGGTCGCTCAATGAACAGAGGAGGGCCCTCCGCTGCAGAAGTCGCTGCTTCCTTTCCCGCTCGTCTCTTGGGCGCCATTGAAGAATTACAGGAGTTTTTGAACTCTTGAAAAAGGAGAAAGAAGAGTCAAGTACTCTGGAAAATTCAAAGAGAAATGATGATTTTCTCTCAGCCCGATCGGGCTTTTATAGGCCAATCAGCGCCTAAATCAAGGCCTCGAAAAAGGGCACATGCCGCCGTTTCGAATTAATTCGAAACAGTGCCCGAAGCGCCTGAGGCGCTTTCCCAAAAGCGACGGTTCAATCCCACTAAGGGGTTAACTCCGCACAAGAGCAAAGTGCGGACTTCGCGCAATCCTTCAAGGACTTAACCGAAAGGTTTGAATTAGCCCTCTAAAGAGGCGCTGACGTGACAGCCTCGCAAAGATCATTCAAAGGAAGGGCTATGCCCGTGCGCAGTTTAGCCCAGCAATGGCCAAACTCTCAGTGAAGCAAGCAAAAATCAAATGATCAGACAAAGAACTTTCATTGATCTAAAAGCAAAGATACATTTGATATTACATCAAAGTTGTGTTTCATACAACACACCAAGTTGCCTAGCAAGGCCTTTGCATAAAAGGCATACAAGCGGTTTTATCTGCTTCCAGACCAGATCAACTGGACACGAAAGGCCTTCCTCCTGCACAAGGCTGTAACCAGTTCTGCCACCGGGACACGGTCATTTTTCTCCACAAAATGGCGGGTCTTATCAGGCCATTTTTTTTTGAAGCCTGGCAATAAAAGCTTATCGCCGCCAACACGTCAGATCACCTATAATGGGAACTAGTTTTGATGCTAGTGAATCTGACGGGTGTGAGGCCCACTCCCCTGAAGTGGATCGTCCCCTACGAAGGCCACCAAAGTTGAAAGTCGGAACCAGCCTCACCTCAGATCGAATCATCTCGGATAAGAGGCTGCCAACACCGCCTCTGGGACCGCACCCGCTGCCCCGAATTGTTCCTCCTGCTTAAAAGTAAAGCTTCAACCGGGGAAGCATAAGGCATTTTATGGCTTCTTCCATCAAGTCACCAGACTGGCAAGCATAGCTCGCTGCAAGGCAAATTGAAGCAAGTTAGCAGTTAAGCACAGAAAGAGCTGCAAAACATTAAGTCAGATTCTTCAGCGGCAAAGCAATCCGACTTCAACAGAGGACAAGTTCCACCTGCACAGCAACCATGGGCTGGCTCAGCAAACGCCAAGTCCTAGCCTCGCCTATAACGGCAAAGTCAGACTGATCTTGTGAAGAACAGTCTCAACCTCGCCAATATGGCAAGACTGGCTCAACTATTGAAGAAGCCAAGTCCCAAGTCCTGCCTGTGCAGCGGACTTAACAAGCAACGATCTTTCACTGATCAAGCCAAGATGATAGCTTCACAGAAAACTATGATGAGATCCTTCTCTGCAGCAGCCAATTGCAAGATGAAGAACAAGGGAACTAATCCCTGAAGCGAGCTGCCAAAGCTAATCAAGGGAGATGAGTTCCCTAAAGCAGTGAAGTCTTGAATGATCGAGACTTACTGGTCCTTGGCCGGTTAGACAACCAGAGTGGGTTTTCCTACTAATTCAGAGATCTGAGTATCTCTCACAACCAAGAGAAGAGAAGAAAGGCAAGGCACTTCTCTTCAGAGGACCTCAAGTGTCCTATTTATTTAGGCCCCATGGCCTGAGTGCGATCACCTCAAGCGTGGAAGCACGAGCGCATTCAAGGCATTTACTGCGCCTTGATAACAGGAACGGTTTCCATTGGAACCGTACAAGGGAAGAGAACGTCTCCCTCATAAAAGGCACTTATTGCGCCTAGAAGAAAGGGAATATCCTCCCTTGGAAACGTGCAAATCGGAGAATATCTCCCTCGATCAGCATGAAGAAAGGAGTATCCTCCTCGTAACTGGCCCACGGCAGTTGGCCTCGGAAGCGACAGATGTTCCAGAGCGAACTTACCTATCCGCGAAGCTACCCAGACGCGAGTCTACATGATTCCTCGGCGAATCTACATCCCAAAGCAGGATTGAAGGCGAAGCTGAACTCAACCATCATGGCAATGTTCATACTCCACACACCACCATCACAGCAGTTCAAAGTATTTCGAAATCTTGGCTATTGCAGACTTTCGAAAACTTTGAAGGGGGTCTTGTTGACACTTAAAAAAGACAAGATTCTCATTGGTCCGAACGATGTCTAAACTTGTTGACATTTACAAAAAGACAAGGGACAGACGAGCTGAAGACCAGTTTTCACCCACCTCCAAGGGACAAGGAAGCGATGGACTCCACTGATCCAGCAAGCAGAACAGTGAACCCGGATTGTTTCTAACAGACCTCAGCAGGTCTAAAATGCTAGCATTTAGCATTACATTAGCCCAAGGAGATAGCCTCGCTTGAGAGGCTAACATCATCCAGAGCACCGCCAGGAAGCTAACTGATAGCTTCGCCGAAAACCCTCTTTTCGGACTTCGCCGAAGACCCTCTTTTCGGACTTCGCCAGGAATTGCCTCTAGCTCCGCTATGAGCCTCAAAGCGGGCAGCTCCGCCATCAGCCTGCTATGGTCAACCTTTGACCAATCAATCTCCTGATGAGATCGGATTCAATCTAATCAAATCCAATCAGGATTCAAATATGGCAGGTGATTGCCACAATCTCTTGACTCTCTTGAAACGAGTAAGTGGATCAGGGAGAATCAATCAACGATATGGAAAGGATCATAACATATCGAAAGATCAACCGATTTGCCATTTTCTAGCTCCGCGGAAGCTATTATAGCCTCGCAGCAAGGCTACTTTCCAGATTCAAACAGATTCGGTTCAATCTGTTTCTATATCTTCAAGGGGACGATTATACCCTTACTTTCCCTATAAATAGCCCGTCAGGGGCACAAGGGAGAGGCATCGGATTGCAGAGGAAGGAGCCATCAATTGCCTTCTGTCGCAAGAATCGATCAATTAGCTTCTTCGACTGAGGCTTCTTCATAACGCACCGTGCGTTCTCGAATTCAGAGACCTTTTAGAGAATTGCTTTCTCTATCCAGGGTGTTGATACCCTAACATCGTCCTTCTTCCCAGGAATCTCCGGAACCAGGCGAGAAGGAATTCCTTATCGAAGGCGATTTTGAGAAGCAGCAAGAGGGTTCTACCAATCCTCTATTCTCTGATTCCCGGAACCAGGCGAGAAGGGGAATCTCATCGCTTCGCATCGTCAAAGGGACAAAGTTGTCGCGCGCTGACCGGACTCCTATCGGCACACTTCTCCAGAATCTCTGAGGGTCTACTTGTAATCTTTTTAAGATACTTGTAATTTAGCTCCTCAAACTCTT
>JAVJIF010029238.1:0-29622 GCA_038442645.1 Agave tequilana | reverse complement strand
GTTGGGTACATGCCCAATATTCGTTTTGGAACCTTAAAAGGTCTGTCTTTTAGAAGTCATTCACTTGCAAAGTTGCAATAGATATTGTTGGAGATGCAGTAACTGGAGGAGGTAGTATCAGGTACAGGCTGAATACTTCCTTCGGAAAACTAAAGGTCTGCTCATTAGAAGTCATTTACTAGTGTAAAAGGAAATAATGGCAACTTAAGCTTGAAAATTACTTAGCTTGAGATAACTTGTGTTCATCTAATTTTGTTTATGAATGTTCCAGATGACTATTGGGCTGTATAGAATGCCAAGCTAATATTTCCATCCAACAACCCCTCTTGGGCAATAAACTGATAAGTCTTAATTTGACCTTAGAGATAGACACTAACCTAAACGAGGAAAAGAAAACCTTCAGTTTTTCAAAAAAAAAAAACCAAATGTAGCAAACTTCAGATGCATGAAATAGCTATAAATGATGATAGGCATGTCATATTCATAACTATGTAAAAGAACCACCTATAAAAAATTAAAAAAAACTCATTTTGCACGTTTCCTTCCATTATATCATTAATCTTACCTGATAGATGCTACAGAAATAAGCTCATCTCCCTTCTCCAAGACAAATGTGTAAAATCCTTGATAATTCAAGCGTGCAAAGTTCGACCTGAAGTCCAAAGTTGGAAGTCATGTAAGCATCCAACGGGCATGCAAAATGTGAAAACAACTACGACAACACTAACATTTTAGAAAGTTTAGAAAGATAATTTTAACATTAAGCATAAAACTAATCCATAGTGTCAGGTAACTTTTTTACCCAATAAGCTGATGGACTATCACGCCCCCAACCCGCAGTCTAGATTGAAGGAACGACATCAGCGTAGCATATGCACTAGATCCTCTTCTTTCCCATGTTGCCGATGTCCATGCTACACCGATGTCATTCCTTCAACCTAGGCTGGGGGGTTGGGGGCGTGACATGGACAGTTTGCTAACAAGATACATCAACCAAGGTTGGGGGCGTGACATGGACTGTTTGCTAACAAGATATATCAAGCAAACTTAACACTCCCCTCATGGCTCTCTAAGCTACATTGGAACAGTCTCTTTCTTAACCATGACTTGCTCAGAAAGATAGAAGAAATGGGATCGGGTAACATGTTTTAGATTACCAACAATGAGATTTCAACCAAAATCTTGAAACCAGATGCTACCACGTCTGAATTATGGATTATGAGCAAGGTTTGAACTTTGAAATTTTGGAATTGGTATTACTAGCCGTAAGTTTTTGGTATCAAAGTTGGCAATTTTGTCTGGGTCATGTCAACCATATTGGTATCGTCTATACATATTGGTAGGTTATACATATTGGGTATTGGCATAACAAGCGTCACATAAAAAGAGGCAGTTGCTTTGCTTGTGTACTGGAATTGGTTCAGAGTAGAGTAACAGATTCAAAGTTCAAACAATTCTAAAGTTCTGAGAATCGAATCATCCAATCTAGGAGTGTGTTAGCTCGGCTGTTAGCGCGCCATATATAACAACTGCGGGAGCATTCAATTATGTAACACTTCAAGATTGCAAAAATTAGATTATTTTACATGAAACAACAGGTGGGTCCAGTTATGGTATCAATATAAAACAGGAATAACCATACCATCTTAAGTAACAAAGGAAAATTAGAAGGAAAAAAATCTAAAACTGAACAAGGAAATCTCACCCCCAGTTATATAAGACATGAGGTATCATTTGTATGCCTGTTCTTGGGTCAACCATGGGAATAAAGCATTCCTCCATAATGGTTAGAGCAACCGCTAATTTTGTTTGGCATTCTGCCATGAGCGCAATTTTTGTGCAGAGTGAATCTTTTGATCACCATGGTTGCATTTCAAAATGGTACAATAAAATCCGTCTCCAATACATGTCATCTCTCCAATGCGAGAATGCAGACCTACATAAACCTACTAGCCAAAAAAAAAGACAATAAAGTATACGTTTTAATGAAAACAATACTAGTATAACAAAGAAAAGATAATATTGCACACATGTCCCAAAAGTAAGCATAGGAATCATTTTTAGGTGCCGTAGTATCACAAAGAAAAGGACAATATTGCATACATGTTGGCACAAAGCAATCATTTTCTAAGCAGGCCAACAACATGTCATTCATTATGTAGTTCATTCAAAATCTGAGTTTTTCAATTATCATCACTTCCACACAAATCTTTTCAAAATGTGTCATGTCTTTCCTTGCAGAGGATCCAACAATAATATTATAGAAATGCCTTCCATAAGCAGTGGAGAAATTTGGGAGCTTGAAGAAGAAAGAAATCATGTGTCTGTGCTATTTTCTTAAAAGAAAGTAAATCTCTGTGGTAGCATTTCAAATTCACCTAATAGGATAACCTTTGAGTTTGGTTTGAAAATTGAGTATGGTTTTAACTTTTGATCTTCCAGGTATTTTTAAGGAAGAATCATGGCAAAACTTCCACAGTTAGTGTGCTCAGGCAGAGTAGACCAATATGAGTGACTTCTTGGCAAATCACTAAGTCCTTGGATCATTAAAACCACTCTCGCCAAATAAGCACTAAGGCCAACAATAGATTGGATCATTTGCTACCTTCAAGTGTGAAGAACAAGAACATAGCTTCATTCTCTGCAAAGAACCAAAACAGAATAATTAATTTCCTTTTCCAGTTTGCTCCCAGACCTATGCTCCCCAAGCAGATTAATAGACCATCGAGAATTATCTTCCTTCTCTGCTGAAGATTTCTCATTACTTCTTAGAAATTCATCGGTAGATGTGTTACCAATGGGGATAAAAGAATCTCACACCCACATTCATTTGCTTCACTCCCAAAGCAGTACGTGTATTATTTACATCAGCACCTAACACTCAAGCCCTGCTCGTCCCAGCTCCTAGTCTGTAGACTATAAATTTCAAGGTAAAATTACTAAAATAGTATGTACCTGTGTATTGATTTTGGATATCAATCCAATCACTGATTTATTACATTGGAAAAGTTATTTCTATTCAGGAATCTAGATGCTTGGTCAATGACAATAATCTATTATTGACACATATGATAACATGTTAACAAGCTTAATAGAAACATACCTCCTGACAACTTCCTCCCAAAACCAAGAATCTCGTCCAAATTCTCCCTCAGATAAAAAATTTCCCTTTATGCATGTCGGGTGATCTACAATGAGACAAAAAAATAACCAAAGTGTTATACATAAACCAAACTATAAAGTTGGAATATAAAAGATGTTCCAATCCTCTTCTCCAGAAATTATTATTGATGAAATGATTGGCAGAGGACAAAAGTAAATGTGGTTATTAGAAAGTATTCATGTACAATAAAAATATACTTAATTTCAGAAAAATACCATGAATTTTCACCCGATTACAAAAAACTACCAAAAACTTTTAAAAACGCGATAAACTACATGATTTTTTATAAAATCCCAAAAATTTTCATAAAACTACCATAAAAGGTGTAGTTCATGGTAATTTATTGTATTTTTCAAAGTTTTTGGTAGTTTTTGAAATCAGTTGAAAGTTTATGGTAGTTTATGGAATTAACCCATGAAAATACTATACTATGACAAGTCACCAGAAGCTAGTCAGAAACACTGAAGACAAGCAAGGTACAGGGAGCCAAATTTAAATCCAAATTTAAATCTCAGAATGCAGAATCTTTCCGACTACAATCAGAATATACCTTTCTAGTCTATCTGTGTCGACCTAGAATCTTAATGAGTATTCAAATCCAAATTCTATCATTTCCAAATATCTACAATGGGACATCTGAATTAAAAATTAAAATACAATTCCATCATGTGATCTCAACATCTGAAATATCTGGAAACATAAAATTATCAGTTTAAAGTTCATTAAGTGTGCATCTAATAATAGAAACAAAGCTTCAGTGACAAGAAGTTTCTTTGTCCCACTATTTTTTGTCCCTAGACAATTATCAAAGGTGAGACACAACGTATTATGTGTGAGCCACTTAAAAAACATATGCATTTATGCCATAAAAGATTTTCTGTCCCACCAATTCTAAATAAGTCACAGGGAAATATGATGCGGACATCACGCCGTTTGAGCGAGTGTACACTAGAAGACGACAAGATGCATTCCTTTGGCTCTAGTTTATTATTATGTAGTTTTGCTTTATTTTATTTTGATTTTAGTTGTTTTTTTTCCTTTTGAATTTAGTACAACATCGGTTATATTCCAAAAATTGAAGTTTGTAAAGTTTATAAATTGGCCTCAAGACCTCTTTAATTAGAAAATGAAAGAATAAATCTGAAAATTTCGGTTAAATTCTTGAAATTTGAGTTTGTGATCTTGAGGTGGTGTGAGGGGTGTAAAGCCTGATATTGTGCAAGGGGTGTGAAGCCCAAAATCTTACCAGGTTCTTGTTTATCTTTCATATTTCCTTATCCATTTTCTTAAACCCTAGTTTTCCTCTTCTATTTGGATTGAAGATGATTGCAATCTCCATATTTTACATCATTTTTAGTGATTGTTTGGAGTAATTTTTGAGTTTCTTCAGACTTCTATCGGTCCTAATAATATTATACCATTAGAGGTGTTCGATGTACGTCCTCCTAGCAAACTTATATATCTCAATTTTGTATCTGTAGGAGTTTTAAATAGTGAGTTTGTTGCATTGCATTTACCTGAAATATATGATGAGACTCGTTGACAAATAACAATTTACAATGATGACTAAAAATTTATTGTCTATCTGCATGGTATCTTGAAAGAATTTGCAATTAAAAATGTAGTGGTCGTTATGATTCACTCTAAGATGTTCTCTCTCAGAACTGTGAGTCAGTTGTACGCTCGACATATATATCCTTCTAGAGTCCTGAGAATGATTACTTTCATTACTGACGAGTTGGATATTTCAGGATCCTCGTCTCAGTCCGATTTTCATTAGGCCAGATTTGACTCTTTCTGATTCATGTACCTTTTCAGATCTACTATCAATTGCAGTTGATCCGTCACGGAGACCAGTTCCGCCTTCACTATCTTGGTTTAGACTTGAAGCATGATCGTCAGTTCTCCGAGTGCCACCATGGCCCGATTGAGATGCTTCGTGTGTTTGAGATGCTTCGTGTGTGGTTATACACGACAGAGTTGATTTTTCTCACCACGAGAGAAATGATGAGGATATCATGCCATTTGAGTGAATCTACACTAGAAGATTGTATGTTGCATTCCTTGGCTCTAGTTTACTATTATGTAGTTTTCTTTAATTTATTTTATTTTATCTTTTTTTTTGAAATTTAGTACAACATTGGTTAAATCTGAGAACTGGGTTTTGTAAAGCTTATCAAGACCTCTCTAATTAGATAGTAGAAGAATAAATCTGAAATTTTCCAGTTAATTTCTTGATATCTGAGTTTGTGATCTTGAGATTGGTGTAAGGAGTGTGAAGTCAGATTTCGTACAAGGGGTGTGAAGTACAAAATCTTATGAAGTTCTTGTTTATCTTTCATATTTTCTTATTCATTTTCTTAAACCTTAATTTTCCTCTTCTATTTGGATTGAAGGCGATTGTGATCCTCCCATACTTTATATCAAAACACGAAAGCAAGGGCATAGCTTTCTTATCATAGAGTTGGCCCTGAAATTCTTTATATCAGTTGACCGGAATATATGAAATATTTTATTACATCATTTTCTTCAAATTGATCCAAAAGTATGATTAACATTTCCAATGAGAGCTGACATGAATCAATAAATCATGATGCACATAGCACTTTTGAGAGTAAACAATTGCCACAAGCAGAATGATGGAGAGAATTTGTCAAACACAGGATAAATGAGACTTAGTTCAAGGAACACCTCCTAGGCTAAATGCCAAGATTGAGTTGGCTGGAAGTAATAGAAACCACCAATTGTGGTTTTCTACCCCTTTTAATAGTGATCTAGAAAGTTTAAATCATGCATGATCAAACTTCCACTGATTAGGTACTTATGAAGGTTACTTTTTGGTTTCTAGGCACTATTTATGCTAAGAATTACAGCTGTAAATGGATATTCAAAATATCTGAATCCGCTTCATATCTACATATATTTAAGTGAATATGGATAGCAATAATCAATGTCCAACTCGCTTAATATCCATCCGCTTAGTGTCTGCTTATAAATGGAACAAATACGATATTGTGGTGTCTGATCTATTCATATCTACTATGCTTATAATTAATATATATTGTTTATACATTTTGTTACAATAAATATATGAAACAAAGCTGATATATTATGATTATATAAGGTTTCTTGTTTCTAAATTAGTAATACAACTTTTGCATTTTAAAGTATCAATTTTGATGAGTTTACAATAAAAAGAAAATTATTTATGAACTAAAAATTCATCTACAAGACTAAGTGACATGAAACAAAAGAGGAAGGTCTACGGATTTTGGGGAAAGATGAGAGATGAAAAAATATAACTAAAAATTACCTAATAGATAAATAAAAAGGCCTTCCATCTCCTCGGATCTCACGTCGCACGCTCCTTGATTTTGCCCATGTCACTTCATAACATACGCTCGATCTTAATTTCATAGATAGGACTTCACACCCCGCCATGAGAGGCACACCTTTCAAGAGAAAAAAAGTCCAAAGCAATTTTTTGCTCAAAATTCTAGTCTAATTTTTTAAAAAGCAATGTAGTCTTTAAATGGGCTTATACTATAGACTTTTCTTCACATACCAATGTGAGACTAAAACTAGTATACCGCCCATATCGGTGAAAAATCGACCGATCGGTAAGGAGGAAAGGGAGAGGAAGAAGAAAGAGGAAGAAGTAGGGGGACTGAGAGAGAAAAAAGAAGGAGAAGACGGACAGACGGACAAAGTTCTTATATGAGTCACGAGAGAAACCCCTTCGGTTGGTTTTGATAAAACACAATACTAAAAATAAAACTCAAGATTGCTAAATAAAATAAAAAATAAAGACTCAAACTTCAAAAACAAAAGAAAGCTGACTCGATGTCCCCATCATTCTCGCCGGATGAGAAGAACTCGGCTCCGTCGAGTATACATAAGATGGTGGTGACTTGATACAAAATCTGAATCTGGAGTTGTTGTTGTTATTGATCTTGCTAGAGATGTTTTTGGAAAAGATAACTGGAGATGTTGCTGAGATTTTTGGCTGTTGAGGAGGTTGTTGTGAAAGAGATTGTTGAGATGTTTGGTTGTTGAGGAGTTTTTAAGGAGGGATTGTAGAAATCTTTGACTGTTGAGGAGATTTTGTGGGGAGATTGTAGAGATTTTTGGCTGTTGAGGAGATTGTTGTGGGGAGATTTGATTTTTTTGACTAAGAGGGAGATTGGTGGTTGAGATTTTTTATACGCGGGAGATAAAAGAGGTTAGGATTTGAATTTTTTTTGGGAATTTTGACAGAAGAGATAAAAAAGAAAGTGAATGACGTAACAAATTGTACCGACTCCTCACCCCGGGTTACCAATTCATTTCATCACTCGCAATAAATGGTTCTAACAAAATATACTGATTCACATGGAGAATTTTTTCACAAGAAAGTATATTATAATTTAATTTTCATCACTAATTACTTTTTTCTAACCAAACCCTAATACCAAATTGATGTGAAATGAAAGAGGGAGTCTATGAATTTTGAGAAAAGATGAGATATGAAAAAATAACTAAAATTACCTAATGGATAAATGAAAAAGCCTTCCACCTTCTCAGATCTCACGTCATTTCACGTCGCACGCTCCTCGATCTTGACCTTATGTCGCTTCATGTTGTATGCTCGATATTAATTTCACAGGTAGCGCTTCACACCCCGCTATGGGAGGTACGCCCCCTCAAGGGAAAAAGCCCCAAGCAATTTTCTCAAAAATTTAGTCTATTTTATTAAAAGCAATGAAGCCCTTAAATAGGCTTACAACTACAGAATTTTCTCCGCTACCCGATGTGAGGTTAAAATAAAACACAATACTAAAAATAAAACACAAGATTACTAAATAAAATACAGACTCAGACTCAAAAATAAAAAGAAACGACTCGATGTCACCATCAGCAAGGTACCATGAAAGTACCGAGCGCCATGCTCGAAGTTGACAAGTAGAGTGAGCCTCACTACTTTCCCTTTCCTAATCTCATTTTTGTAATAGGTGCTAGCTCATAAACAACATTCCATAAAGGATAAAATATGGTCGTGACATATCTAAATATCTGAATTTCCTTGCATCCGCATATAAATAACTATGAGTAGTAATGCCCAATATCCGACTCTATTCGATATCTTCTGATAAGTGCGTAATTTTTAAATTGGCAGATACGAATATTGTGGTATCCACATTGTATCTGCTCTGTTTACAAGTAATGCATCCAAATACTGATTTTTTTTATAGGGCCTCTGATATACTTTTGCACTGATATCGGGTTCAAAATCTCCGAGGTAGGGTTTTTTACACATGTGCATACACATGTACATGCACACATCTAACTTTAATTCGGTGTTGGTGTTTACATGTCTATTTATGTAAAACACATAATATAATAGTCATCATCATCATTCGTACAAAATAAGGTCCCCCTCTGAGTACAACTTGCCAAAGAGTAAACCAGCAATATGAATGGATATCAACTACCATCTATATGAATGGATATCAACTTACATCTACCTTCTAAGGGTTGGAGGCAAGCACGGTATCTATAGTAAGCAATAATAGACTCTCTCTCTCTCTCTCTCTCTCTCTCTCTCTCTCACACACACACACACACACACACAGAGGAACGCCTTTGAACTGTTACTGACCAAAATCAGCTAAAGGGTTAAACTAATGGGAGATGATACAAGAAAGAACACATTTGAACTGTTGCCACAATAAACTGACAACAAACATATCACGGGTTAAAATAATGGGAGATGCCATATTCATTTAAAGGTTCAAGTCTTTTTCTGAAGGGTGAATAATGTTTGCTCCTGTTAATGTGAAACCACCAAAGAACAAGTGTCTCCGCATGCTTAAACAACATATGTGTTGGTATAGACATTATCTTTCACCAGTAATGTAGCTGAAACGTAAGGCATCATAAGTTCTGTGTGTGTCACATATTGTCAGTGTTGCATTGCTTTTGTCCTTAAATTGTTCAGATAAAAAATGATGCCTCCTGTAGAAAATATGGACCAAACTGGCCGTGTTTCATTAAATTCTTCTCAATGAAGCAAGGGTGGCTATTATGCTGCATTTTCTTTTTTAAAAAAAAGAAAGGGGAATATGAAGGCGAATTCTGTTAATCGTAAGTATCGTATTCTAGAGAACAACTATGACTGGTAATGGGCACCTCGTAATCAGGGAGAAAGCAGATGTTGCTCTAACAAATCCACAATAGTCAAAGTTATCACCATGCAATTAAATAATACTTAGCTCAAGAGTAAAACAATTACATTTATGTTCACACTGTAAACATGTTAAGCCAACCAGAGAAGTTGAACATCCCGTTGCATTGATCACGTCACCACACATAGCACAAGAGCAATGAGGGCAATACCAGCTACCTTCTGGAATCTCCTGAAGAAAATAGAAGGTTAGGATGAAAATGCATAAACTTGCCATAATTAAGACCATCTAAGAAAATCCTATGAGGTCGTGGTACTATGGCCAGTTAACAACAGGCAATATAAGGTATATTTCATAACAAAATTAAACTATTCAATATCTAAGTGTAATAAAGGAAAACAATGTTAATTACATGAAACATGTGTCACTTGTTTTCTTTGTAATTTACAAAGGAAAGGGGGAAACCTGCTCATTACTAGAAATAGATAAATAACACAGCCTAAAATGAATCTATATAGGAAAGAAAACGCTTGCATAAAACAGATGCCAAATACCACATTTTCTATATGCATAGATATCATAGGTAAATCATGATATTACTAAACTACACAAGATGAGGGAAACTTCAAATTCTTAAATAGGATTACAGATCTGGCTCGTGCAAAAATAAACAAGATAAGCTCTCCCAAGCTGTAGTGCAAGACATTTTCCTATTTTACTTTAACTGTTGGGTGAGTAGTGAGATATACCATTGAAGATGAGATGTGACTCAATAAAGAAACAATAGCTGAGAAAGCTCAGACACAACAGTTCAGCAATTATTCTTACAAGGCACAATAGCTGAGGAAAATTATCATCATTAAAGCCTTCTCCCATCAAAAATGTGGTCAGCCATGAAGAAGAAGGATCCATGAAAGGTTTGACAAAAGGTCATGTTGCTATCAAACTGCCTGATCTTCTTTTCTTAATGCCATTTTGCAGGTCACCTTGACTGACACATTTTCTTTCATACACATAAGTAATCTCACACAATCTCAACCTGTCCTGATATAGGACATTGTGTTGGATAGGGTTTGTCAAGATCTCAACCCAAGGGCGGATTGAGTTGGCTTTTGCTAGAGGGTTTCGGATGTAGGATTGGATTGAAGTTGCAGCCCAGTAGCACTGAGACAAGAAAACAAACATAGAAAATGAGGTCTCATCATCAATGCTAGGTAAGTTGGTGGGTATGGGCACCTACCTTGATCGCCCGAGCACAAGCTTGCGCAACCAAAGAGCAGCCTTCCAAAAAAAATCTCCCAGAATAAGAAAGTGTATAGAAAAGGGGGTGAAATGACATATACTACAGGGAATTACATTAACATCGTAAGATCCACAGGAAGCCTATGGTTCACAAGTTTGAAGGTAGAAGATGGAAGAGCCATACTCATGGATTTAAACCTTCCTTTTATCCTTAAACAATGAGGCAAATCAGGCACCCCTTAGAAGTAAATAATGCTAATATTTGAGGGGAAATTACAATATAGATGTAGATTAGTTAGGGGACTCGAGCCAAGCGTGAAGCCAGGACTTTTGGGGGGTTGTGTGTGGTGCTGGTGGCGGTGGGATTTTTTTTTTTTTTTGGGGGGGGGAGGAGGGGGGTGGGGGGTGGGGGGGGGGGGGGGGTTGGGGGTGGGGGGGGGGGGTTGGGTGGAGATTGGGTTTGCTGAGAGATCAAGGCAACCGATACATGCTGCATTTATGTTACCATATATCATTAACAGGTTTGTGAGACGGCAATGTTGGGTCACATATATAACTGTATAAGATGCGCATGAAATTGTAATAGGAAGATGGTTGTTTAGGAGTTTAAAAAAAAAAAAGAAAGAAACTTTGGAGATCCCAATGAACGGAAGGGCGTGTTAGTATTTGGAGTGCCTCATATTCATTGGAGAAGAATTCAGATTCTGGCAATTTCCTAATACAGATATGTCCTCATATTCATTAGAGAAGAATTTAGGTTTCGGCAGTTTCCTAATACGGATCTGTCTCCAATTTTGATTTGGATATGGATTTCTTCTTTCTCTGAGGAGGTGCTGATTTGAGTTCGTATTAGATTAGGATCATCCTAGGTGCTTATATAAACCCCTTGGGGTGGCGTTTTGAAAGTGTGTCATGAATTCAAGAGAAATTTAGATTTTCACCATTGAGAGTTGTGAGACAGAGATCTTCTTATAACTTTTGTATTTTCTTCTCTATTTTCAATAAAGATTTCTCCTCTCCTCCCCGTGGATGTAGGCACATTGTCAAACCACATTAAATCTGGTGTTTTGGTTGTGTGGTGATTATAGTTTCAATTGCTTACCAATGATAGATCTACGTTTCTACTGCCAAGTCTTCAACTCGGTGTTTCTCAGTTATTTGATCGGTGATAGATCATCAACAATTGGTATCAGAGTGATGGCTAGCAAGACAATCACGACAACCAAGTTTGAGATAGAGAAATTCAACAGGAAGTCCAACTTCTTGTTGTGGAAGTGCGAGTAACATCGTTGCTCGTGAAAGATGGCACACATAAGATCCTACTTGGTATTGAGAAGAAGCCATCGAAAATGGAGGATGATGAGTGGAATGACATCGACTTCTGCGCAAAGGCGACGATCATAGCGTGCTTATCAAATAAGGTCTTCTATAACGTGATGAACGAGGAGACAACTAATGATATTTGGTGTATGCTGGAAAGCCTCTACATGACGAAGAGTTTGTCGAACAAGCTCTTCATGAAAAAGTAGTTATACAGCCTTCAAATGAAAGAACATACGCCTATTCTACCACATCTCAATGCTTTTAATAGAATTTTAAGCGACTTGTTAGCCGTAAAGTTTAAGATAGAAGAGGACAAAGCGCTTCTGTTACTCTCTTCTCTTCCATCAAGTTATGACCACTTGGTAACTGCCATCATATATGGTAGGAGACCTTAGAATTAGTAGTAAGGAGACCTTAGAGTTAGTAGATATCAAGCATATGCTCCAGAATAACGAGCTGATGAAGAAGACAGATTCTACGAAGAAGGTCTCAGGATTGTTTGTCAAAGGCCAGAGGGGAAGATCAAAGAGTAAGGGACCCAAAAGGGATCCAGAGACTTCAAGCAGTTTCTCTTGCTATTTTTGCAAGAAACTAGAGCGCATTAAGAAAAATTGGATGAAATACAAAGAGATGCCAAAGAGAAAGGCGGCAAAGATTTTGATGGGGCTAGTACCAGTAGAAAGTCAGATCAAGCCGGGGTTATCGATGAAGCAGATGAGGATGCATGTGATGTCTTTACGGCTAAGTCAGGAAAAGGTAAATACTCAGATGTTTGGTTACTTAACTCGAGGTGTACATATCACATGTGCCCAAAAAGGGAGTGATTCAGTACTTACAAACCTTATGATGGAGGCTCTGTCCTGATAGGAAACAATGCAGTGTGTAAGACTGTTAGCATCGGCAACATCCGTATAAGGATGTTTGATGGACAGGTTCGAACTCTTACGAACGTTCGACATGTTCTGGATTTAAAGAAGAATGTTCTCTCATTGGGAACTTTGGAAGCTCGAGGATATAAGTTTTCTGATGCAGATGGAGGAATCAAAGTTACTAAAGGCTTCATGACGATTCTCAAAGGAGAACGGACAATAAACTTGTACAAGTTGATAGGAAGCATTATTATTGGTGACACTTCAGCAATAACAGAGAAGGAGGATACTACAAGACTTTGGCATATGCATCTTGGACACATGAGCGAGTGAGGCTTCAAGCCCTACACAAAAGGAGTGCTCTACCAAGTATCAAGTATTGCAAACTTGATCTTTGTAAATTTTACATTATTGGTAGGCAACGTAGAGTAGCTTTCTCTACATCTTAGCACAAGACAAAGGGTTTGCTAGATCTCATACACACGGATGTGTGAGGGCCTTCGCCAGTAGCTTCCATTAGGGGTGCTACGTACTATGTTACTTTCATAGATGATTTTTCAAGAAAAGTCTAGGTATACTTCTTGAAACAGAAATTTGAAGTATTTCAGAAATTCAATGAGTGAAAAACTTTGGTGAAAATCAGACGGGACGGAAGGTGAAAGTCTTGAGGTCCGACAATGGAGGCGAGCATACCTCTAAAGAATTCAAAGGCTACTTAGCAAGTAAAAGCATTAAACACTAGCTAAGTATTTCAGGGCAACTAAAACAGAACGGAGTAGCAGAGCGTATGAATCGGACACTTACAGAGCGTGCCCGTGATATCAGATTACAAGCTGGCATGTCAGAAGGATTTTGGGCAGAGACGGTGAATCATGTGAGTTATCTGGTAAACATGTCACCATCAATAGCTATTGATCTTCAGATCCCAGAGAAGATATGGCGAGGAGTATCTGTGGACTATTCAACCTTACAGGTTTTGATTGCCTGGCATATAGTTTGGTTGATAGTCAGAAAAGGAACAAACTAGAGTCCATGTCTAAGAAGCGTATCTTCATCACGTTCACCAAAAAAGTCAAGAGTTTCAGACTTTGGGATTTAGAGAAAAAAGTGCCTTTACCAGCAAAAATGTGATCTTTGACGAAAAATCAATGTTGCGAGAAAAGTCAGAGACGGAGGATAAAGCGCAAGGTGAAGCTTTAGACAGTTCAGCAGACACTCAAGAAAAAAGAGTTGAGTTCTCAGAGAGTCCTAAAAGGCCTGAAGGATCAGAAGAGGACTCCTCAGATTCAGATGGAGACGAAAAAGAGGCTACTCAAAAGCAACCTAGACCGTTGAGGCGGTCAGTCAGAGTTACAGTGCCACCAACAAGGTATGGCTGGGATGAAAATCATATCTCTTTCGCATTAGTAACAGAAACAGGAGAACCTGACAGTTACAGGAAAGCGAACAAGGCAGATGACCACAGCAAGTAGATTACAGCCATGGAGTAAGAGATGGAGTCTTTGGATAGAAATCAAATATGTACATTAATCAATCTTCCAAATGACTCTAAGGTAATAGGTTACAGATGCGTCTTTCGCAAGAAAGACAATGAGCAGTACAAGAAAAGATTAGTTGCCAAAGGTTATGCTCAAAAAGAGGGAATTGACTATAATGAGATTTTTTTCTTCTGTGGTCAAACATACATCTATTCGGATGTTCTTGGCGATAGTTGTTCAGTTTGATCCAGAGTTAAAGCAGATGGACGTCAAAATAACGTTTTTGCACGGTGAGCTGGAGAAGATATACATGAAACAATCTGAAAGTTATATACAGGAAGGCAAAGAAAACAAGGTGTGTCTTCTAAAGAAGTCCCTATATAGACTTAAGCAGTCTCTCAGGCAGTAGTACAAACGGTTCGACTCTTTCATGATCAAGGCCAGATACAACCGATGTGAGTATGATAGTTGTGTCTATTTTAAGCAGAGTGATGATTCAACATATTTGTTATTATATGTGGATGATATGTTGATTGCTGAGAAAAACAAGACATATGTTCAAAAGCTTAAAGCTTAGCTCAAGAAGGAATTTGAAATGAAGGATTTGGGAGAAGCCAAGAAGATTTTAGGCATGGAGATCACTCGAGACAGAGCTCAAGCAGACTTTGGCTATCCCAGGAGAACTATATTTTCAAGGTGTTGGAGAGATTCAACATGGAAGAAGCAAGATCAATTACCACTCCTTTGGCAGGTCACTTCAAATTATCATCCAAGTAGTGTCCACAATCACCGGAAGAGGAGAAAGAGATGTCTTGAGCACCATATGCTAATGCGATGGGATCACTCATATATGGTATGGTCTGCACTAGACCTGCCTTAGCCTATGCAATTAGTACAGTAAGTCGGTTCATATCAAATTCAAGAAAGCAACATTGGGAAGCAGTGAAGTGGGTTCTACGATATCTGCGAGGGACTGCAAAACTAGGCTTGGTGTTTGAGAGCTTGAAAACGGGAAAGCCTAGGTTATTACAAGGCTATGTTGATGCAGATTATGTAGAAAATTTGATCAGCGAAGATCTATGACGGGCTATGTGTTCATAGTAGTTAAGTGCATCATCAGTTGGAAGGCAGAGTTGTAAGATACAATTGCTTTTTCGACAACAGAAGCAGAATACATGGCTACAGTTGAGACGTCAAAGGAAGCTTTGTGGTTGAGAGAATTGGTTGAGACATTTAGTATCATACAAGATTCAGTTCGGATTCATTGCGACAGCCAGAACGCGATTCATCTCGCTAAGAATCACAGGTATCACAAGTAGACGAAGCACGTTAGGTATCACAAGATACGTCAGTGGGTCATAAATGAATAAGGTGATCGATTTCGTAAAGATCAGCACGAAGAAGAATCCAACAGATATAATGACGAAGACTATCCCGGTGGAGAAGTTCAGAGCATCTCTGAACTTTATCAAGATTTTTTAAGGATAAAGTGGTGAACGAGTTCTTGAGAGGGAGCCATGTGAAGTCACAAAAGGGGAAAGACAGGAAGGCGAATGAAGCAGAGGCCAATTTCTACGGAGGGACTCGATGAACATGAGTCAAGATGGAGATTGTTTATATTTGGAGTGCCTCATATTCATTGGAGAAGAATTCATATTCTGGCAGTTTTCTAATACAGATCTGTCCTCATAATTATTGGAGAACAATTCAAGTTTTGACAGTTTCCTAATACGGATTTGTCTCCTGTTTCAATTTGGATACGGGTTTCTTATTTCTCTGAGGAGGTGCTGATTTGAGCTTGTGCTGAACTAGAATCATCCTATGTGCCTATATAAACCCCTTGGGATGGCATTTTAAAAGTGTTTCAAGAATTAAAGAGAATTTTAGATTTTCATCATTGAGAGTTGTGAGAGAGTTCTTCTTGTAACTCTTATATTTTCTTCTCTATTTTCAATAAAGATTTCTCCCTTCCTCCCCGTGGACGTAGGCACATTGCGGAACCACGTTAAATCCGATATTTTAGTTGTGAGGTGATTATAGTTTCAATTACTTGCTAGTGGTAGATCTTCTATGATTTCGCTGCCGGATCTTTCTCGGTGTTTCTCTATTGTTTGATCGGTGATAGATCATCAACAAGGTATCCTTCAAATGCTAGTTGTCATGGGTTAGATGAGAATTGATTAAGTTTTATATTTGTGTAATAACATTTGTTAAGTTAAAAAAGATGTTGCAGTAAGGTATTAGAGGTAGGTGTAAGATTTTGAAACTAATATCGGTAAATACGTGGAGAAAAAGGATGACTCATTTTGTTTTAGAAACGGAAATTCTTTCAAACAATCATAACCATTTTGGTAATTATTCATTTAGATAGATTCGACATAGTCACATAAATCCAATTATGGGCACCTTAGAACATGTGCTGAGTTAGGCACAAATATTTCCTAATTGGATAACAATTCTTGCTAATATATGGACTATTATGTGCCTGCAAAATCTCAGCTTGGGCATGTGGCCTGGCTGGTCTACATGTAGCTCCACCCATGTCTCGAGTAATAAAATTAATGATTGCTCCTTAGGGATTTCTTAGCTTCTTTTAAAGGTTGTAGCCATGGTTTCAAATATCTGCTTATTTAGATATTTATCGGCAATATCGTATCGAGTTTTGAGGTATACCCGATACGATATTAACCTTATAATATCGGCCGATATTGAGGTTGATATAGGCGATATTGCCGACATTGATGTCTGACAATGAGGATATTAATACTAAAAATCATTGGGTGATACTAATTTCGATACCGAGAGTTTAAATCATCGTTGTAGCCTATTTCCATGCCAATACTCACGGAGGACAAGGATTACATTAGATCTGCTTAAGCATGCAATCTCAATGCTAAACTAACTACAAACTTGGAAGTAGTATCCTACTGACTGCATGACAGTGCCCGCAGCATGAATCGTGGCGGACCCTACATGGCAGTCCCTGATAGTACATAGTTGTCCCATATTTTGTACTCTAGTTAGCATTAATATTTAATACACATTTCTGATATCTATAGTGGTACGAACAAAACCATGTCTATCAAAAATATGACAGTTGGAAGCCAAAATGACATATCAAGCCAGTTAACAGTGAGTAGTAACTTCCAAGACATACTAGTAGCAGCGGGTAATAACTTGTAAGCGATAACCACATCATATAACAAACAGAAAAGCTTTCGGTTCACCATAACCAATGTCCATGTCAAGCAATCAAATAATAAGAAACTAGCAGATAGCAAAGTACATACCTCCAAGGGCAAGCATGCTTGATGATATGAAGATGGACAGCCATCACAACATACTAATTCACCGCCATCCCCACAAAGTGCACAAGAATCATCATTTTCATCCAGCTCCTCAACTCCAAAACTGGTATGCAAACTTTTCTTGCCTTGTACTCAGCAGACCAAGCCTGAAGCTGACATAAGGTGTACGTTTTAGCAGACGCGAGGAAAAGGTTAAAATAGGACTTGTGCACCTTGAATCCAGCATGAAACTTAAAGTCAGAGATACAGAAAATCCTATTGCAGCACTTGCAGAGAATTCCATTCCTTCTGACCAGCCCTTCTTTTACTACATCATTGTTCATTGAGTTGCAGTATCGGATCAAATCATTCAGAGAAATAACATCCCTGTCAATCAACCAGCAAAGAACGGTTCTTGAAGCGAGGACGACTTCTTTTCCATCAGTAAAATTCTTTCCACCTTTTTCAGTGGTTTGCAGAAATGACTTAGAAGTCCTCCTACGACTTTTTCTCTTTCTACAAGATTTGGACTGTGAGAACCGTGCTTTGGCAGCAGAATAAATATTGGTTGAGCTGAGTTCTTTGTTTTTTATTATAGCAGAAACCAAAAGATCGTCATCATCAATCAGGCACTGAATTAGTTTCTTCTGTTTATTTTCCTTGCTGAGACCATGTTTATTTGCTGGGAACTCGGCATTTACAAGACCTGCATCTTCACAAGAGTTATTCTCATAATATGATTTAGAATTGACCACTCCATCATTTGGTGCAAGTGGCACATCTTCTTGTTCTCTATCAAATTTCAACAAGGTATTTCCCAATTCATCCTTCAGAGATCTGGGTAGAAGGTGCTTCTTGTCCTTGTTATTTATTTTGGCTGCTGTAGTTTCTGACTTTGTAGGCCTCTTCCGTGTCTTCTTCAATGAAGTGGCTTCTGGTAAAGTAGATGCATTCTCTATTACCATTTTTGAAGCTTTGCCGCTATGTTTTTCAAGACATTCTTCTTGATTTGATGACTTCAATTTGATAGTCTCTTTTTCGGGAACTGAAAAGTCAGGATAGTTTATCTTATCAAGACCAACGCCATTTGATAGGTTTGCCTCCACAATCACGTTGTTTTCTACCATTGCTTCAATTTCTGATATCTTCTTAGACTTCTTATTAGCCTTTCTTTTAAAAGTGGATGCTGGTTTTGCCACAGAATTTTGCTTCCTCCCAGATTTTGAACCCTTGTCAGTTTTATCAATCCTCTGTTTGCAATTTTTTGACTTTTTTGAGCTGCTTGCTACCACCGCCTTATCGTTTAAACTGAGATCTTCACGAGACCGTGAATGAAGCTCTTCCTTTTGTAGAGGAAAATTCATATTATCTATGAGGGCCCTATTATATACACCATAAACAAGAACATTTCCCACGATGCTCGGTTGATAGAAAGAAGGTTGCAAAGGTTGCTGCATGATAACCACTTGCGCACCAGGTTGATAGAAAGAAGGTTGTGCTTCTTGCTGCATATCAACTCCTGGAGAACCAGCTTGATAAAAAGAAGGTTGTGCTGCTTGCTGCATATTAGCTCCTTGAATTCTAGGTTGATAGAAAGAAGGTTGCAATGCTTGCTGCATATCGACTCCTTGGATACCATCCACGATATTTACATAACCTAACAGCTCTTGCTGACCATTATCATCCACGCTAAAACACAGAGTTTCTTGTGGTGGATACAGATATAATACATGTTGTTCCTGCAGAGAATGCACAAATCTCTGGTCTATTAGGAACGAGTTGCAAGCATCCCCAGATAATATCGTGTTTTGCCGAATCGCTTCGTTTGCCTCCTCATCCCGAACTTCTTTGTCAGAATTACCCAGCTGGGCTTCAGAAGTGGAATGATGCCCGGTCTTGTCAAATTCTTCGAAATTTAGAACCTTTCTGACATTGCTTCCCCTTGAAATAGAAGATTCCAAACCCTCCAAACGAGAAACTGCTTTAGTAGAGCTATTTACTGTCTCATTCTGAGAGATCCCTCCTTCATCACAAAAGCCATCTTTTCCGTTAGAGAACCTATTGTTTGTTGGATATTCAATTTTCATTTTTTTGCATGGTTGACTTCCTGCTGAGTGATTCTCATTGAAACCAGACGCTTTCGTACATTCCTGAATTGTGTGATCTATCAGTTTATTTGAACAAAATACTTCTGAAGATCTATGAGCATAAGATTCTGACATTTCTGCAGCTGGCGTTGCAGTTTCCTGAGGAGAAACGACGTTAGTTGGGACACCAACAGAAATGTGTATGTGTGAATCTTTCTGGGTTAAAGCACCACCATCAGTTGCTTGATTTTCAGGTTGACTTTCTTTGGCCTTGCGCGTTGTACGTTTCATGTTATTCCAATCACAAAGCCCCTTGCCTACGCGCCTAGCCAGGGCTTTCAGGCTTCTTCTATGTATATATCCATCACAAAGAGCTTTATCTTGCCCTTGTTCAAATCTGTGCTGATCTTTTAGATCAGGACAACCTTGTACAGCAGATAGATGTTGGCTGCAATTTTCAAAACCTTCAGACTTGCCATCTGAAATGGAAACTGGATCAAGACTCCGACTTGAGTTTTCCATTAAACATGAATTGGCCTCCACAATGTGATCTTCAATGCCAACTACAGCCTTTGCTTCCATAATCATGTTCCTACTCTCTTTCAAAATAGATGTTTTACTGTATACAGCTCTCAAAGGCCTTCTGTCTCTTTTAAGAACACCAACCATTCTGTCAATACATACGACCGCCACGAAGGGATCAAGAAGCTGCCACCGGACTAGATGGGACAGAGTGTTTTTTTGGTTCTGAATTTCCTTTTTGATGTACACTAGAGTATCTGTCATGTCAACATAAAACTCGTCGATATTAAACCATTGTCTCCCTATTTCATCATATTCTGAGTTTGGTGACTCTGCATATAGCCCCTCACCACACGACAACCAAGCTCTTGTGAGCGAGTTCAGAACACGGCCTTCAGGTGACGTGTAAAAGAAATCGTTTTGACCATTTTGTTTCCTTTTGCGAGTCTCAATTTTCCAGCCAGCATCAGTAAGAAGATGAAATGCATACAAACGTAGGTGATCAGGGAGAGCCCTGATGAAACCCAGCTTTCTTCTAACATCACTAGTTGAGACTAAAAGTTCAAATTCTTCACCTCTTCGGTGAACAAGTGATCTCCGGATCTCTTCAAGAACAGAAGATGTGCCTGACCCGAACGTCTAGAAGCACAGCGCACATAAGAACCAGGATGAGTGTGAGAATTAACTCTTACAAGTGCTTTCTCCTGCGCCTTCTGTTGACGTCTGCTCTTGCACTCTGGAACAATGCCATCATCAGTATCCTTTGGACAAACAGTTACACTAGCTAGGTAGCTACGACACAGAATGCCATGACCGAGAGTTTCAACAATCCGGCACGGCACTTGTCGGCAAACACTCGAAGAACCAAGCGAGGGTTCATCCATGACAACTTCAGATGAGCACAATTCGACCGAACCAATGACATTTCCAGCCAACTTATCCTTGCATCCAGCTGAAGAAGAGCAAATTTCTGTAGAATTCCCCAAACCATCTCCAACTTTCACATTCACATCACCATGCATCAAAGATTTGCCCGAGGAGTTTGAAGTCATAGTCCCAGATAACACAGAGCTATTGCTCGTATCATGGCCCCAAGTTTGGTAGAGGATCTCCATAAAAATTCGAGATTCATCCTTCGAGCCATTAAATTCATCCTTTAGCAAATGATCAATCTCTCTCCCAAATAGCATTCTCATTGTCTCCTTCTCACTGATTCCATGTCCCCCTTCCCAATTTCCTCCATCCATTTCCCCAAAGTGATCTCAAAGATTCAACAAGTTCTGAAATTTCCTCAAAACTTTCACTTGATGGCCTAATTCTGAAACATTTTTTACACCATTCCTCTTCCACACATGCATGCAATCAGAAAAACTCGAAAAAACTAGAGCTTCAACTGAAAATGAAAAAGACCCAATTCTTCATACTCCTAAAATATTCAACCCAACAAGAGAAAATGACATCTAAATTAGATAGCAAAAGGAAAAGAAAAATTGTAGAGGACCCACAATGGATGAACGCGAGCAAATGCACAATAAAGTATGAAGAGTGGAGAGAAACTCAGCTGATTGAAATCTGGGTCTCGAGATCTCCTCGTCTTCTTCACTGAAGCTAGGGCATCATTCCCCGCCTCTCGCTTTCTCCCTCTACAAGCTCTTTCTCTCTCTCTCTCTCTCTCTCTCTCTCTCTCCCCTCTCTCGCAACAGACTTGCAATGTGGCAGCAGGAGAGAGAAAGATGGCGAGAAAACGCATCCTGAGTCCACTGACACGTTTCAACTGAGCTATTTTGATGGTACTGCACGAAATCAGAGACAATGGCGGATCTTTTGATGGCAAACAGACAAGGATACAGTGGGGGGCAGTGAAGTGTGTGTGTGTGAGAGAGAGAGAGAGACAGGTTTTTTTGGGTTGAGAGAGAGAGTGTGTGTGGTTTTTTTGGGTTTTTTTTTTTCATTTCCTAATATTTGTGAGTTTGTGATAGTGAAGTCTCTTCGGTCCCCAGAAACTCACCGACGAGAAAGAATCCATGAGGACATGGATTTAGAACGGAGTGTTAATTTTGAAAGATTAAGATTTGATTTAATTGTTAATTGATGAGAAGATTAGCTTTTAGTTTCTAACTTTATATTACGTGTGACAGGACGCTTCTGAGCAGAATACATGCATGCAGACGTAGAGTTTTCTTTGTTTGGATCGCCGGAAGAGACGGAAGAGAGAAAGAAGAAGGAAGGAAAGAAATCAGGAGCTCTCCCATCCTCTTTGTTTGGTTTGCCGAGGCAGATGAGAGGAAGACGAAGGAAGAGATCCGACGTGGCGCTGTCGAGGATCGGCTCGGTGATCAACGCCCTCTTTCTTTTGAGATTTCTTCCCGTTTAAAACCGACACGAAGACAAGTGAAGCGCACCTTCTACCTCGTCTTCTACCTCGTCATCATGATGATAATCACGAGAACAAGGTCTGATTGATAGATTTGTCAAGTGCGCAAAAGACGCGAAATGTGTCTGAAACAAAAGCTGATAAGTTGTAAGCTATCAGTGCAACAATAGCCAGATCAAGAAAAGGAAAAAGATCAAAGAAGCTAGTCGAGAACTTCCCAAAGAGGATGAGGAGGCGGAAAAAAAAATGATTTGTGCACGGTATTCATGGGCGGACCTATTAGTGGGCTGGGCCGGGCTACAGCCCGGCCCATTTTTTATATATAGGCATAAACTCATTTTTACTCTTATACTTTTTCATATATTATATTAGACCTCTTTCTATTTTGACTTGTTTTAGCAAATTTATTTCTATTTTCACTTTTGATTTAGTGGAGAATACTGTTTTATTTTTTGATAAATTCATATAATTTATAAGTATATGTTATAAAAAATTATAGCCCACCCTAAAAATTTTCTTGGTTCCGCCCCTGACGGTATTGGTTGCTCCAATTTGCCAAACAAATGCCGTGCCATCTTTATGCAAAAAGAAAAAATAAAGGATGATAATGGACTGAGCTAGCTCAAGGTCCCCTCCAATCCAGCTTCGGAGAGAGGGCGAGCAACAATTTTGAAATGGGCAATTTTTCAAAAAAAAAATTATTATTTAAAAATAATTCAAAAATATACACTCGTGAAAAATGTTTCTAAGAATGTCCCTATGACACGTCACGTCAGCACTGGGTTGGCGCTGATACTGTCAGGAGCAGCTTCGGTTCGCCCACCAATATTTTTTTTTTGCTGTGTTTGGTCGATGGGGTTGCTAACCCTGATCAATACTTCTTCTTTTTTTTTTTTTTTTAAGTTTTTGGGCTTGGCGGGGTTGGCAACCCCAGCCAAGCAAAGCTCATTTTTGGCTCCATTGTGCATGCAAGAGAAAAATTTAAAAAAAATGTTGTCGGTCGGTTGGGGTTGGCAACTCCAGTCGAGCAAATACAGCGCAAAATTTAAAAAAAATGCTCAACCGAGGTTGTCAACCCCGGTTGAAACAAAAATTGTCCCCTGCCAGCACCATGCTGGGGGCCAGCGCTGAAGTCGCGTGTCAAAAGATTATTGTTAAAAAAAATTTTGGTAGAGAACTATTTTTGAAATTATTTTTAGAAAAAAAAGTTTTTTTTTTTTTCAAAAATTGCCCTTTTAAAGGCCAAACTTTTGAAATCAGGCCGAAACATCGCGAGTTAGCCCGATCTCTTTAAGTCCTAACCCTTCGTTAAGGCCCAGAAGGCCTTTTTTCATTGTAAAACTTTAATCGTGACTTCTAATATACGTAAAATAATTTTAACTTCTAACTTGTTGATTTAAAAAAGTATACCAAATAGTTGAATATGTACCATGCTGTATATCTTTTAAGGAGATAATTCTTTTTTTGGTAAACTTACAGAGATAAATTGATTTACAATTATAATTTTATGAACTATGACTTAAATATATAATATAGCCTCCATGAACGTTCCAAATCGAGTGCGAATAAAGGCACCCAGAGAATTGATTAAGGCACCCATCAAAAAATCACTCTTCGCCCATTTTTGAGTGGAAGCATGTACCCTTGTGGAAAAATCAAAAATAACTCTATTTACTGGTGAAAATTACATGAGTTTCCCTCTTCCAGCTGATGGTCCCCTCTCCCCCCTCCGCTCTCTCTCTTACTCCACAGTGACCCGCCCCTCCTCGCCGCCCCTCCCCCTCTCCCTCCTCCTTCCCGCCTCCCGCCTCCCCCTTCACCACAGCCCTCCCCCTCCCCACCACCATTTCCCTTCACTTTGGTTGTAATCCTCACAAAAATATCTATTTCTGAATTTTATTAGGATTGCAACCATGATTACGATCCTCACAATTAGGATTGACATCATGATCACAGTCCTTACAAAAAAATATCATGTATCGAGTCTCTATTAGGAGTGCGATCATAACCATGATCACAGTCCTTACAAAAATGCCATGTATCCGGGTCTTTATTAGGAGTGCGACCATGACCATGATCACTGTTCTCACAATTAGGACTGACACCATGATCACAGCCCTTACAAAAATGTCATGTATCTGAGTCTCTATTAGAAGTGCGACCATGATCACAGTCCTCCCAAAATGTCATGTTTTTGAGTCTCTATTAGATTATCGCAGTCCTCAGAATTAGGACTGCGACTATGATCACAGTCCGCACAAAATATCGTGTTTGTTTTATCTTTTATTAGGACTACGATCATGATCACAGTCCTCATAATTAATACTACGACGATGATCGCAGTTCTTACAAAAATATCACATTGATGACTCTTTATAGGACTGAGATAATAGTCGCAGTCCTTACAATTGGGAAAGAGGAGGGAGTTGAGGGAGAGGGGGAGGTAGGCGGGGGGGGGGGGGGGGGTGTCAGGCGCGGCAGAGGGGGACAAGGGCGAGGACGGCAGGGGATGGACCAAGTCAGATGAGCGAGGAAGAGAAGAGGGGAGAGGGAGATTGGAAGGAGGAGGAATGAGAAAGGGGATAATTGTGATATTTTTGAAATATAGTAATTGGGTGGATTCTTTATCGTTTGGGCGCCTTAATCAAATCTCTGAGTGCCTTTAATCGCACTCGACTAATAAGGTGAGGAATTGGTCTTAGTGAAAAAGTTTCGGAGATGCCGGCCAGCTTCTTCTCTAGGCCCTCACATACTCTAGCCCACTACTCTTTTCAACAAATAAATATTCCAGATATTGTTTTATTCTATCCACAAATTTATAAAAGAAATTGGAGTAAGGCCCACAGCCTGCCCCGATTCCACTTGGGCTATTAACTCAAGGCACGGACAGGATGTAGCAGGCCTTAGCCAAGGCCTGCTAACAAGCTGACCCGAAAATGTAATACAAATTCAGGTCCATCTCTTACTGGCCTTTATGGCCTCTTCCCCCTTTGTGTAACAGGTTCACAAACCAAGGTGAGTACACCAAAAATTACCCATTAATAGCTAAATTACATAAAATTATATATATTTCTTTCTTTCACAGTGAGGTCTGACTCACTAAGTAAAAGAGTGAGAATGAGTTGTAGAGAGTTTCATATTCAAGTCTCAGCTATCGCCTATATATATATATATATATATATATATATATATATAATATATATATATATAATATATATATAAAAGAAATATATTTTACGCACGCACCTTACAAAAACACAAAAAACACTATATTAGAAGTTAGTAGGAGGTTGGCATGTAACAAGGAGATCACAAGTTCAAAATATAATTCCAACATTGTTAGACGAATTCTCTCTCCTGTAGTTGTAGCGAGAGAGTGTGGAAGATACCTACCATGCAATTAAAAAAAAAATAAACATAACAATATTAAGTTTGCACCAATTTATATATTTCTAACTAAAAACTATTAAAGAAAGAAAACACTCACTCACAGAGTAGCAGTTTCCAAATAAATCTTATCAGTTGCTGTATCAATTTAGATCACATGCAACTTCTCCCTCAATTACATCTAAAACTTCATACACTCCACCTATTTTCAAGCACACAACAAAAAAAATTAGTTTCAGCTAATGGTTTGGTATAACCAACATATTCCAATTTTTCATGATGTTAAATGTAACAATTTACTCAGATTGCCAAGAATTTGGTTCATCTTAGATGAGCTAAAAAGAAACCAACAGTCACACAAAACATAAAAAATCAACCAAACAAGCCATCTAGAAGGAAAGCTACATCAACATTCTCCTCACCAAACTTCTCTCTCTCTCCCCCCCAAGAATCCTCTGGTTGGGTGATGCCCATCAAAGCCAAAATTTCAAGATGTTTTGGACTGTTTGAGGCTGGCCCAGATTCCTGAAGTAGGGTCAGCCATGAGATGATGGTCATCAGCACAAGTATCCTTTGTGCTGCTGCATTGAATAAAATCAGGGGGTCTGCCCATTGGTTGGTGGAACTGATCAGTGTGCATTCATTAAGCAGGGCTCATCCAAATGGAGCTGGTTGGTAGGGAATGATGAGAGTAGGGTGGGAGAGAGACTCTTTGGTTGGATTGCTTGGAGGATGTCCTTTCTTAGGCTCTAGGCCTAATGCTTGTAAGAGCTTGGTCTCTTGGGGGGGCAAATTTTTTTTTTTTGAAGTTGGTATAACCCTCCTTCTAGATATTGTCACATGCTTTGGGTCCACCTTGCTCAAGTTATGTATCTAACTTGGGCAATGATAATAATCACATTAGGCTCTTATGTGAGTTAAATTCTTGATCTACATTAATATATGATTTTATTTTGGGTAATTGCAGATGCATCTCATGTGCTATAGATACTGGAGCAGAAATACTCTTCCACTCCTTTATTAGTAGACAGACCCCTGCTTTCATGTTTTTTTTTATTCAAATTGGGTTAATTTCAAACGGGGAGAGGGAAGCAACTAATATAAAATGTTAATATTGCTAAAGGGTAGTTAGGAAATTAAAAAATATATGAAATTAATCCAATTTGCATTTAAAAAAAAATGAAAACAAGGAGTCTGTCTGCTAATGAAAGAGTTGATGGAATAAATCTGCTTCAGTATTTATAGCACATGGGGTGTATTTGCAATTAACCCTTTATTTTTATCCATGTCTATAATATTTTTTGATGAGCGATGGTACTCAGATTATTAGTCTATGGATTGTGCTCTTTGGCGTTCATCGATTGCTGACAACAGAGAAAGTAACAGAGATATGCAAATTTTTCCATTGCTTATTCTTTTTCGACTAATATTGATGGTAGATCAATGGTTAGACAGAAATTGAAGATTCGAATATGATGGTGCATGTAACATGGAGGCTTTTGGAGTAATGGTGGACATAATATAATCATAATGGTTAGGGATTTTCATTAAGTGAGCTGTTTGGTTTGTTTAAACTATCATTTTGTGATCAATTGTCTTTTCTCCCCTGACTCCCTGAGATGCAATAAACAAGAAGCAAGTTTCCAGCAAAGCTCCTACCTTTTAGCCTCATGCCTTTTACTTTGACACAAAAAAGAAATTAAGGAAAAAAAATAGAATTAAGAGCTTCAACTAACATGCCATATAAAAGTTCAGCAAAATGGGGTGAATCTAGAGTTGGTTGCCAAATCACATCCTAACTTAAAACAACAACTAGTGATCATAACCATAGTCATAACCATAGAATCATAGAAGTGTTTTTGTTTTGGATGGGAAAAATAAAGTGGCCAGCTCTCACTCCCTCTTCAAAGGAGAGAGGTCTTTGATTTGTGCCCTCTCAATCACATTCAAAATGCCTTTTTCAGCCCTCTTCAATTCAAGTTACTATGCCTGGGCTCTTAGGATCAGAGATGAGTTGCATATGAAATGTATAAAGAGCTTAATAATCAACATGTCCAATCCCTGTAATGCTGATTTCAAGGTTTCTCAGAATAGAAAGCATTGACAGAAATATTCTAAGAAAAATGATTCTTATGATGTGGGAAGCTGCAATGTGACAGATATAAGCTTGCCTTAAAAAATGTGTAGAGGTGCAAGATAGGGACAAGATGCAGTAAAGGACAAAGAAACATGAGGTAATCTTAATTAGGCATGAAATAAAAGAGTCATAATTGGTAAATTCTAATACAACCAACCTAAAAACTGACTAATCCACCAACCATGATCACATAGCAATTGCAACTGTAGCACACTAGCACTCCACTCCCCCTAGAGAGTACTTTTCAAGAAGACACCTATTACTATCATTGATCAGCTAACATTTAATTATAGAGTTTTATTATAGTTATACCCACATCAAGGGGTGTATTGAAGATATATAATATTTCTAATGAACTCAGAGACATAGATAGAAGTAGTGCATATTATGCATGATCAAGTTGCCTACTTTGTGTGTGTGTTAGCTAATGTTATGACAAATGGGTTTATTAGATTCCAAAACAAATGAATAAAGCATAAGAAACCCATCTACCCACTTTCATCTAGAAGGAAGACCCAAGTCAGTAGTGAATCACCCAACCAACAAGCTTTATAGTAATGAAGAAATGGTGTCCCTTGAGTTGAAGTGGGCGAGTGAGGCCATGAGGTTAGCAGGTTGGTAGGCTTTTGCCATCTTTCTTTGTTTCTTTTAGCCCCACGCTAGGGGACAGTTTGGGTAGAGTAGTTCAAAACTCCAAAATGTGGTGGTGTGGGGTGGGGTGGGGGGGGGGGGGGGGGGGGGGGGGGGGGAGGGGGGTGCAATCTTTTATCAAATTGCTCCGGACAAAAGTCTAGCACAGAAAGTACAGTGTCCAGCAATGGCAAATCCCTTTGCAGACTAAATGCCAGTGAAAGATATGGAGCATGTACTCTCTTACTGTTTGCTGTTCAACTTGTACATGAGCTTTGTTTGGTTTTGTTTACCTACCTGAATGCTCACAAGGAGTACTTTAACCTCTCTCACACATAATTTGCATACAAGTGGGATCCTTGGTGGAAAAAACATCACCAAATTACTACAAATATTGCAGTTTGTTTTAAAGAGGATCCTTCCTGGTCAAACTCCCACCTTGTAAAAAAATAAATACCAACAAGTAGTTATAGCATGTAAATTCTAAGAATTCAGTTAAAAATGAAAAAATACGACGACCCTGGTCACTTACGAATTGGAAGAGAGAATTTCTCAAATCATGACACGTATCATTTTATTTTTAAACATGTGATATCTCCCATCTCAGGCAATTAGACGAAGACGGTCACCTATGCAAACACTGTAAGCCCCTCTTCTTTGACCAGCCATCCTGACTTGCTCTCAGCCCACCATTTGGATGCCCCCCTTACATCACACACGTGGGATCTTTGGCTAAGGTCACGGGGTACTTGGTTGCTTGACCTGATCAAAGTAACCCTAAAGTTATGTAGATAGATATTTAGGTGGATATAGATGAAAGTGTTGTAGCTGGGAATTTATTGAAGTACATAATGCATATACCTAACAGTTTGGAGAAGCAGCAGCATGTGAAGTAGCCAAAAGCCATGAATCTCATTACTCCACCAGCAGATTGTCTCCCCCCCCCCCCCCACCCCCCC
>JAVJIF010029237.1:0-51016 GCA_038442645.1 Agave tequilana | reverse complement strand
TCATACGATTTCATTCACATCGTGCCACTTGCTATAGGCACATATGAGGGTACATCACTTGTGTGTGTGTGTGGTGTGTGTGTGTAATTACATCAATCTATACACAAGCATTTATATGAGAGTTACTAGTAAGTGTTCACTATCTCATTATGATGATAAATTAACTTTTTTGTTCTAATCTCTGAGTATTTGAACACTACAACTTAATTAATTCTTTCTCTTATTTAATGCTTCTAATAGACTTTTATTTACACTCTCACCATAACTAGTTCACCCTCCCGTGAATTATAATTATCCCATTTCATATCAATTGTCATACAATTGTTAACATTAAGTATCAAATACCAAAGACAACAAATTATATAAAAAACAGTGATTAGTATGTTCATATTTGCACTTCTTGACAACTCCTTTTGTTCCTACCATAAGTTCTCCAAAGGTTCAGATTTACTCACCTTTCTTTGAAAAAATCTTCTTTATTAGAACCGAATTTTGCTTTCTCGAACAACAACACTAATCAAGAGAACATTTGGGTTACGTTCTAGTACTAAAAACATCAAAATTAAAGAACTAAACATTATTTTTATTCTATTAAGTTCATTCAGAATTTACCTTCTTATTGAGCTCCAAAAGTTTATATTTTGGATGAAATTTCACCCCCCCCCTCCAAAAAAAAAAACTGGATCTTGATCTAGATGAACCTCCCTTCCCTCTTCCTCTTCCGGTCACTGCTGGTGGCACACCAGCTACAGTGACCACGCAGTCGCTCCCCGTCTCGTCTCGCTGGTGATGGTGATGGTGATGGAGGGGAGGGAGGAGAAGAAAGAAAAAGGACAAAGAAAGGGAAAAAAAGAGGAAAGAAAGAAAGAATCGAGATGGATGAGGGTTTCTATGGCTTAGCCATGGAGAGTTTTGGGAGAGGAAGATGAGAATGAGGGAGTTGCTGTTTTGAGATCTCACTTCATTCATTATCACAAGTTTGTCATAATCCTCTCATTCAAGTGTCCAATTCTCAATTCAAAAAAATCTAGACGTTTGAGCTTCCCCTCTCATGCTCACCTACTCTCTCCACTAACCCTACAAAATAAAATATTTTCATGGTGGGTATTTTCTTGATTAAATCCATATACTTCATGTTTAAGCTAGGGTACTCATACATAGAAATAATATATACACAATAGTTATGATATATGTATATTCTTACATATCACTTAAAAAATTTGAACTTACCTAAATTTTAAAAAAATATTAGTAAATGACTAATTATATATAATATTCAATAATTAAAAAGGTTAAGAGTATTAAATCGATATTATTCTAGACCAGGTGTTACACCATGGGATCTTGGTATTAGCTCTGTCTCTGCAGAGATGATGACCCTTTGTCTACTATATGTGCGTTGATTGAGCTATCATCTTTTATAGCTGATCTGTCACGAAGGCTAACTTTACCTCCACCATCATGGTCTCAACATGATGCGCCTATACTGTACAGTTACTACTTTGACCCGATTGAGATGCTTTATGACGGGAGTCTTCACTCGACAAGGTCGAATTTCTCTCACTCAGGAGGAAATGATGAGAACATCACACCAGTTGCTAGTTATTATTATGCCGTAGTTTATTTTAAATTTAGTTATTTTCTTTTTTTATGAAATTTGGTACCACATCAGTTATATTCGAGAACTGAACTTTTGTAAAGCCTATAAATAAGTCCCAGACTTCTTTTGTTGGTCGATAATAAATGAATTAAAACTTTTCAGTTAAAATTTGTTGAATTATGAATTCTTGAGATTCAGGTGTGAAGCCCGTGGTATAACGGTTGTAAAGCCCATGATGTAAGAGGTGAAAAACCCAAATTTATCTATTTTCTTAAATCCTAATTCTCATTTTCTTATTCTTCTTTGCAAAACTTAATTTTTTGTTCCATTGCTCGGAGGTGATTGCGATTCCCGTTTTACATTAGCTTCTAATCAAGTAATGAAATCAAAAGGGAAAAAAAAATGAAAATCTAATACTCACGTAATACAAATCTATGAAATTTCTCGCATGTTTTTGAGGCATTTAGATTTTATTAACATAGTGTCATTCTTATGTTAGAGGGTCTTTTTATATGTTAGATTAGGACCCTAGATGACACATAGCTTCATGGTGTTTGATATGAAATAATTAGAGTTTGTGGAGAGTCCTACACGAGTTCAAGACACAATTTTTGGGTCGCGCAAAATCTGACACAGCTCTGAAGCAGCGAACGGGCAAATGTCATGCCAAGTTTTGGTTTCAGATATGGACACAAGTCTCACTTTGAAGTTTTCTTTCATCATAGGGTTTTAGTGACGATTGACCATCTATATGCGATTACTCTAGGTGGAGGTCAGCCAATAGGGGTTGACAAAATTGATCATTGTCTCTTCATGTTCTCCGATCACTCCTTCAGCATGAGACAGCCATCGGCGCTAGAGAGGATCTTCTTCTCTTTGATGATTGCCCACTTCATTTGGGCCATCCTACCATCATATTGGTCTTCAGTCTTTGGGCCCTGCTCCTCTTTTGAGCTTGAGGGCTTTCATGGGCGATACTCAGCAGCTTCTTTAGGCCCTTTTGAGAATTTGGGTTCCCTTGAACCGTTCGATGGGAATCAGGATGCAGTAATAACAGAACTTCATCATCTCCTCCTCTCAATTTTCTGCGCATATGCTTCACTAATGCCGGTGTTGGCATGGTATGGTCAGAGCTTAATGAGGACCATGTGGTTTGTGTTTGTGAGTAACCAAAATGTTGAGGAGAATGCTTCATTGCCTCAACCTTTTTCTCCTCCTGATCCTTTTAGATCTATGACCTAGATCCACTCATTTGATGATCTTTTTGATGGGGACATAGCCAAATTTTAAAGAGAGTAGTTATAATTGTTCAGTCTTTACTGCATTCAGTAACTAGAGATTTCCAGAGTTGCTAAGCTTTAAGTTGAGCTTTTAGTTGGTCCATTTGATGATGATAACGTATCCTTGAGCCCTCAGATTGTGTTTGATCTTCTATCAGTTTTTCTCGAACTCAGACTTTTTTTTTTTGGGGTGTGTTAACGTTCATCCTAGTTGTTTCCTCCATTTTTTTTTGTTTACGTTCAAGCATCATCAAACTTGGCTAGAAACTTGCTCGCAAATGTACATACCTTGCTTTTAGCGACCCATAAAATTTTAGAGACTGTTAGCCCCTAGGTGTTGGGGAATTGACAAAGTGTTGGGGAATTGACATCCCAATAGTATCAAAAAGTTGGAAATGGGAAAGAAGTAGAATGACTAAATAAGGTTGTTTGGTACACCGACAACTAACACAGTTGCTGCAAGGTCTCCTTTACAATGGCAGAAGTACGTGCAATTGATCTGCCCAACTTGTCACTATTCCAGAACTCGGGCCGCAGCCTTCCTGCTGCCTTGCACTGCCTACAAAGTGAGACACCGGTAGTCCAGCTAATTTCAGATTTAAATTCTAAAATGATAAGCACCTTAAGTCCCCACAGCATCCTGATAAAGGATTAATGCAACCACCATTCAAACAAAATCTAAATTGTACTGCAAGCAATGATAATGATCGAAACAACTTCATTCGCAATCAAATTAGAGTGACGCGGACAATTACATCTCACCCAAATCTACTTTCATAAAGAGAACATAGAGATACTAATTTTGCTTCAAAAAGGGAGCACGAAGGTTTCAAACGAAGTGCACCAATGTTACTTCTGTGTACTAATAACTCATTAACTTGTAGAAAATAAACCACCCTCTCAATCCAAATAATATGATGCAAACTATTATAGAATAGATAGGACGGTTTTTTTTTTTTCCTGTTGGGTCTGCTGGTTGTCCTGTCCAGATCTTCTTGGTCCCCATAACCCCTCATCATCTGCAGTTGCATCCTGATACTGTTGGTACTCAGAAACCAAATCATTCATGTTACTCTCAGCTTCAGTAAATTCCATCTCATCCATGCCTTCTCCAGTATACCAATGCAAGAAAGCCTTCCTTCTAAACGTAGAAGTAAATTGCTCGCTAATGCGCACAAACATCTCCTGAATAGATGTCGAGTTGCCAACAAATATCAAAGCCATGGACAAGCCTCAAGGTGGTATGTCGTAAACACTGGACTTGACATTTGTTGGGGATCCATTCAACAAAATGGAATGAGTTCTTGTTCTGCATATTGATCATTTGTTCATCGACTTCTACGGTGCTAATCTTACCGCGAAACATAGCTGAGGCGGTAAGGTATCGACCATGTCGTGGCTTTGCAGCACAAATCTTGTTGGGGCTAGAGCATGCCAAGAACACAAACCCTAAATCACAAACACACACAAAAGAGATAGAGGTTCGACAAGATGCCTACGTCTCCTGGACAGAAAAGAGATCTATTGATGATTTACACAAGATTACAAGAGGATTACAATTGGTTCTCTCAAGAACTCACTCAGAAACCCTTAACCCTAAAAAGGATTACATCCTCTATTTATATGGAGGAGAAGAAACCCCGAAAACAACTTCAGGTCGGGTCCAGAATCTGTTTTGACCCGACGGTCGACCACCTGGTCGACCGACCCAAGTGTGCGACCATCTGATCAACCGACCCAAGTGTGCGGTCAACCGCAGAAAGTCCTCTATCGCTACAGGACTTACTGAAAATGTTGGTCGACCGCTCGGTCGACCCACCCAACTGGATTCCTATTCTTCATGCAACATTGGTCGATTGCACGGTCGAACCGATCCAAGCCTTGTGCATGTCGTTGACTGCCCGTCGATCAAAGTCTTGTCATAGAGTTTAAAAAACTCTATCTCCTATTTTTGCCCTCTCTCTACATTCTCCACCTCAGTGAAAATTTTTTAAATTCGAGCCGAGTTCTAATGAACACCTGGCAAAATCGATACTCGATCTCGGCGAAATCGACACATGATCTTGGCTTAAGCGATCCGGACAAAATCAATACACGATCTCGGTGAAATCGATACACGACGTTGACTTAGCCGAACGAACCAATCGGTTCCAAACGAATCGCCATCACACACTTACAATCGATTTTAAACGATCATACCGAATCCAAATGATTGATTCAATTCATAACTGAGTTTGTCGTCGCCACTAGCAACTTTCTCCAAACTCACAAACGATCTCAACAAATCCAAATGATTGAATCAATACAAATTTAGTTTGTCATCTTCTCAGGTAACTCACTCCAAACTCAATATCAATTATAAAGATTTCAAATTTCAGCTCAGCTATCCAAATGGAATGCACCATACATGTTTTTTCAATACTCTATCGAAGAGAAATAATACCATATGAGCTGACCAACGAACGTGTTTACAACTCAACAACTGAATGGAACACTATTCTAAATAACCTTAAGAAGAACCCAATATGAGCCAACACTGACTCTCCAACTGACTGACACTCCAGTCCAAATGTCTTCAAGACGATCCAATCAAATCTGAGTAGAGCACACCAAATTCTAACATCGGCTCAACAAACTGAATGCACACCTCCTTATGCAAGCTCAATTATCTTCTCACTAGAAGATCAAATGTTCATCGAGATTATAATAACACTTCACTTTTACGTGAAGTCTAACTTTTCACCTCTACGTGAAGTCTAACTGTTCACCTCTACGTAAAGTCCAAACCAGCTTTCGTTGCCAATTCTCAAGAACCCAATAACCCAAATGCTTTATACGGGCTGCACCACCAAACGGTTGAGCCATCATGGCTGCCTATGTACCCTCTACCCAAGGGATCAAGCCTCTCCTAGGTCATTCAAATGAGCTCCATCGAGCTCAACCAACTCTTTTCTTTGCAGCAACGAACCCAACTGGCCGAGTCATATGGATCTCATCAACATGAGATACATTCTTCTTTATAACTTACCTTCGCAGATTCTCTTTAGTTCCTCTAGCTACATCTGAACCATCATTTTCAACATGCTCAGTATCCAAATCGACTACTCGATCTTCATCCGGTGTCACAACGGATGAAATCTCAGACGATATTGAACCAACTAGACAATGTAGAGTAGCATCAACATCCACCCGCTGTGATACTTCTGACTTGATCTTCATTGTCTCCACCTACTAGAAGACGGTTGGCTTCACCATTGAAGTCTCATTCAATGTGACATGTGAAATCACCTAGAGGGGAGTGAATAGGTGATAAGGCTAATCTAAAAACTAAATGCGGAATTATAAAACTAATTTGCAACAACACCTAGTGCAACCAACGAGTGTAGCCGAATTCCCCGTGAAGGGCTCTGGACTAACTCCTCTTGATTCCTCTGAATAAGAGTTGAGGCGCTATATGAAGCTCTCGTGGTTAAGCACAAGTGAGGCACACAAGCAAACACAACCAAGCATATAGGAATAAGCAATATGAATCAATGCAAGGCACAACACAAGCATATAAGATATGACAATATGAATGATGCAATGCACAACACAAATAAAGAGAGAGAGAGAGAGAGTTAAGAGTCAATGGATCAAATGCAAACAATAAGATGTATTTTGAGGTTCGAGCACCGAGCTCTACGTCCCCGCCTTCACCGAGAAGGATTTCTAATCCACTAACTTGTCTACCTAGGACTCCCACCGAGGGAACCTCTACCGAGGATTTTGTATAAAATACAACTGGGAGTACCGAACTCCTTTCTCAACCAATACAACCACAATCCACCTCTACCGAAGAGGGATACAAGCCAACACCAATCTCCACCTCACCAAGAGGGAGTAAACCAATACATCAACCTCTACCAAAGAGGGAGCACACCACAAACTCAACCTCTACCAAAGAGGGAGCAAATCACCACTCCAGTCAACCTCTATCAAAGAGGGATACAACAAATCAAGGAGGGTACAACAAGGTGGTATATTTCAACCACAAACCAAATCTTTTTCCCACAAGTAAATGATCCTATAGAATAGGATAGAGGATATATCTCAATTGTGGAAAACCAAGAGTTTGAAAAATAAAAACTCAAAGAAAAACACTTGGGAAAACACTTTAAAAATGATAGAATTGAAGAACAATACAAATCTCCCAAATTTCTATTTTCTTTGATTTTTTCAAACCCTAAAACACAAAACCAAATTTGAAGTTTAAAACTCAAAAACACTTTTGAAAACTTGAAAATAAACTCTGAAGAAGCTCTAATTTTTGCTCTAAAAAAATCTTACCAAAATCCCAAAGAAATGGGGCTTAAATAGCCCTCCATCAAAAACTAGCCTTTGGGACTGTTTGTCAGTCCTGATGGTCGACCGCCCGGTCGACCGTCAACGGTCATATTTATGACCGTTGGAAGCCCGCGGTCGACCGGTCGGTCGACCGTCAAAAAACAGAGAGCAAAGCTCTCTGGCCGGTTGACCGTCCGGTCGACCGGCCCAGGACCCTGGCCAACGTGCACAGGTTTGTACACGTCAGTCGGTCAACCCGGTCGACCGACTCTGGGTCCGGTCGACTGACTCTGGGTCCGGTTGACCGCCAGAGCCTGGCAGCAGGATTATGGGACAGAAAAACTGGTTTAAAAATATTCTAAAAATTCCCATAAATTACTTAAAAATTCACAAAAATAGTTTTATCATTTTACATTGATATACAAATATGTTATAAAAATTTCAACACAAATATCAAACATTTTGAACCATATTGTGTTATGGAAAAGTTACCGAAAACCAAAAGCTGTATTTTTTCAAACTTTGATTTTTCAAATAAACTTTGTCCAAAACATATCCAAATACAAAAACTATTTGTGTTGGATTAAGTATCATGTTTTTGTCTTTTATTTCCAAAAATATATTTTGTTAAAAACACAAAACACCAAAACTCATGAATAGGCATCTCAACATAAGTTTGTCTAGGAAATTAAGCATGCATGTATATAGAATGAATCTACTATACATAAACCATTTAAACTTGTTTTGATCTAACTATTCATGAAAATCAATATCAGTTAAACCGAAAATCAATATCCAAAACATAAAACGTGTGTATTGTGAACTTGAGCATATCAACTATCTAATCTTTACAAATGGATCTAAAACACAAACTAAATTAGGATACCTAAGTCTTCTTGATGAACTCCGTCTTTAAGTCGACTCGATCCAAAATTCCGTGATCCACCGAGCTAGACTCCAACGAGTGCTATATATGATCTTGATAGTCGGACTCTGGAATCACCATGTGAAAGCTTCCAAACCATCTTGTTGAAGCAATCACCAACTAATATCTTGATTAAATGATCTGAAACTAAACATCACAAGATAATTAGTAAATATAACTACATGAGTTAATCATCATCAAAACTAGAGTGGAAGGCCTCTGGGCCAACAACATGTGTCTGCTCGAGACAAACTCTTTATTTTTCAGATCCATAACTTGTAGCATTTGAAGTCTTCTTTGTATGCCTAAAACACCAATTTTATTCACCTTAAAGTCCAGCATGTCTTTCTTGACATCAACATAGGCTGGACAATCAAATACTCTAAGTGAATCATGGTCACGAGCAGCTCTACCTGACCAAATCTCTAAAGAAGTCTTACCTCCTATCGCAGTCATCGATAGCCTATTCAAGAGATGATTAGCATACACAATCGCCTCAGCCCAAATCGATTTGTCTAACAATGCATTAGACAACAAATACCAAACCTTCTTCTGTAAGGTACGGTTCATCTCTTTGGCTATACAATTTTTCCCATTTGTGAAGTGGGTAACAATACTATTGTTCTGGCCAAATTGCAGAAAATAATTCTTATACTCCTCAAAATGATCATATCGATGCACCTTGATCTTCCTATCTGTCTGATTTTCATCAGCTCCTTCTACTTCACTAACAACTCTAGGGTTTTAACTCTTTATCTCATCGGGTATACACAACAACGCCTAGAATAATCATCTACAACTGAGACAAAGTATCGACGACCTCCAAATGATGCAGTCTTAGTAAGACCCCAAACATCCACGTGAACCAACTCAAAAACACCATGCAAATGGTGAGTATCGGTTCTGAATTTCACCTTATTCTTGTCCAGAACACAACTGTCATATGCTTCCAAACGGCAGGTCGATGCACCTTCGAATGCTTGATCTGACTTCAAGCCAACTTGTTTGAGCCCACTATGCCATGATCTGGTAGAATCGCCATCCAACTGTCATAAAGACGCCAATTCAATAACTGTATTGCCCATCAAGTAGTACAAATTATTGTGTCTAATGCTCTTCTGAACAACCAACGAGCTGCTAGACATCTTGAGAACACCTTCTCCAAGAGTCCCTCCGAGGCCCTCCGCTTCCAAAGCTCCAACCGATATTATATTCTTTGTCATACTAGAAACATATCTCACCTCCTTTAACTCTCTCAATGTCCCATCATACATCCTGATATGAACTGTACCCTTACCAACCATCTGTCATATTTGATCATCTCCCATAGATATCAAACCGCCATCCTGCTCCTCAAAGCTAGCAAACAACTCGCTTCTGAGACAAATGTGATAGGTAGAGCCCGTATCCAATACCCACTCAGACGCATCTGAATGATAACCTGATGGAGTAATAGAAAGTGAAAAGTAAGAAGAGTCAGAATCATTATCACCTGACCTCACGACATTGGCCTTTGATTGTGACTCCTTCTTTAACTTATTGAGCATAGGATAATCACTTTTCCAGTGTTCTTTCTCTTTACAGCAAACACACTGATCCTTCTCCAATTTGCAATTACCAACCATGAGCTTCCAATTGGATTTCTGTTGATTTTCTCTTCTTTAGTTTGGATTACATTTTCTCGCGATCAATACCTCTGCTGTTGTGTCACTGGTAGAACAGTCCTTGTCCTTTCTCCTTAATTCAACACACAAGAGCAGAGTCACCTCACTATAGCTAAGGAATGTCCTCTAATTGATCAAGGTAAGCACAAAGGTCTCATATCTCTCATCGGGGAGAGAACTCAACAATATCAACGTTGTCTTCATTCTTGATCACTACATCCAATTGTAGTTCTTGATGTAATCACTAATGAAGATTCCACTCTTTAACTGGAAATAGTAAGGTCTCTCTTCAAATTCAAGCGATTCTCGATGCTCTTCGTTAAGTACTTACTCGCTAGAATCTCTCAAATCGACTTCGCAAAAGTCTCATTCATCACATCATACTTTAGATCTTGTGTTAAGCAAGACCTAATGATACCACATGCCATCCTATTCAACTTCTTCCAAACCTTCTCATCTACTTCCGTCGGTCTCTCTTAAAACTCAAAAGTATTCTCCAAATTATGCACAACCATTACCTCGCATCTTCACAATCCAAAATTATTTGTGCCACAAACTTCACCACATCTATCTTCATGTGATGAACATTCTGAATATTCTTTACTACAAAAGATCACTCACATTGGATGTTTTTCTGGCCATTTCTCCAAATCCCACAACCAAACAAACAAAACCTACTGTAGAATGAAAATACAAATGATAAAGATCAGATTTTTACCTCCAATTGCAATCCTTAGAAGAGTTTCCAATTGATCTCTTCACCAAAGCTGGAGACGAGATCCAATACGACAAAAATCTGATTTTTTATCTTCCAATCTCCAAGATCCAAACTTCAAACCAAAGATCCACTCCACCAAACAATAGTAGACCAGAGCCAATTTGATAAAAAGATTGATTTTTTTATCCAATAAAAATCCTATTTTTATCCAACAAAGGCTTCAGATCCCAAAAATCCAAGATTTCAACCAAAGATCTGATACACTAAACTTAGCCCAAGCGTTATCTAGAGCTCTGATACCACTTGTTAGGGCTAAACATGCCAAGAATACAAACCCTAGATCACAAACACACATGCACAAAGAGAGAGAAAGATCAAAATTTATGAGGTTCGGCAAGATGCATACGTCCCCGGGGCAGAAAAGAGAGATCTACTAATGATTTACACAAGATTACAAGAGGGTTACAATTGGTTCTCTCGAGAACTCACTCAGAAATCCTTAACCGTAAAAAAAATAACATCCTTTATTTATAGGGAGGAGAAGAAACCCCAAAAACAGCTCCAGATCGGGTCCATAATCTGTTTTGATCCGACTATCGGTCGATCGCCTGGTGGACCGACCCAAGTGCTTGGTCGACCGCTCGGTCGACCGCAGAAAGTCCTCTGTCATTACAGGACTTACTGGAATGTCGGTCTAATCGGTGTTTGGAGGGAAAATCAAAAATCGAAGTGTAAATTCTTTATGTGATGGTAAAGAAAATTACAGCGGATCAATAATCCTTTTACAAAAGGGGAGATATTCAACCTCAAATCTCCCTTTTATTTAATGTCGGGTTCTTGATGTGACGATGGAAAGTGAATCTTATTTTTCGTTGACCGCGTGAACGTCAAGACTTCTTGAGAATCTTCTTTTTGGTTGGTGAACAAAGTAACACAGCTTCTGTCTAACAAGAATCTCAAAGAGATTTTAGGCAAGAGCAAACTCTTACACAGCAAGTTGTTAGAAGAGTTGAACTCTCTCTTTCTTTTACCTAGAGATCTTGGTCTTTTTACGGCTTACAACTGAAGTTCTTCTGATCAGATTTTTCTCCTGACCCCTCTTTCATAGCAAAACGGGCCATTTATAGAGGTTTCAGGGGGTAAAAGTGTCCCCTAAAAACACTCCTTAATGGGGGTTAACTCCCTCATTTCGTGGGCAGTAATTGACCCAGTAATGAGGAAAATTATAACCAAGAGCACGGTTCCTCTGTACTTGAAACGCGGGCTTCGAGCCTCGCATTTAACCATTGAGGTAACGCTTGAACTTTGCCTTTAGTTGAAATGTGAGCTTCAAGTTTTGCGTCAAGCTTTGTGTGAAACGCGGGCTCTGGGCTCTGCGTCTTGATCGTTGTGATAAAGTAGAAAAGCAAATTTTGACCCTCGCGTCTTGGTACTGTAGTGATGCTACTGCAGTAAGGCTGAGACGCAGGTTTTGACCCTTGCATCTTGGTGCTATGGTAATGGCTATGATTAGCCCTGCATCCGGAGTTTGGACTCTACTTTTTGATGACTTGACAGCCTACATAACCCCCTCCAAAGTTTTTTATATTCCGCGGTTGACTGGGACAGATTTCAAAATACTTTGGACTCTGGTTAAATTCATACTTCTCATGATTGGACTGACAATCATTTGAGATGCACTGAGCTTTGATCCTATCTGGTATGTGGTCTTTGTGAGTGTACTATAAAACCCTTTGAAGTACCAGAGATGATCGCGTGAGTGTCTAGATACGCGGTCCAGACCTCCTCAGTGCTCTGAGCTGGTTGTTGGTGTATTATTGAAAAAGATATAAACAGTCGTCTGCTTGTGTCAGTGTACTATTGAACTGATTGCAGAAGTAAAAACTGGATGCAAATCTTGTAGACGCAGGGGTATTGCTTTAGAAACGCAGTCCTCACTCAGAGTGGGGATGCATCTATTAATTCGCTTGAAGAAACACGGCCTCTAGAGGGACGCAATCTTTGAAGTGAAGACGCAACTCTTACCCTGTTTATTAGGTGCAACTTCGGCCTTACTGAAGAGACGCGACTTTTAGAGGGACGCAGTTTTGGCCCCTCAAGAATGACGTGTGAGTCTTAGCTGGTTGATAAGGACGCAGCTCTGACTCAACAGAGACGCGACTCTAGTCCTTTGAGAGGGCGCAAACTGAGGTTGTACTGAGTTCATGATCGAGACGTGAATGTCATCTGCAGTAGAGACGCGATTTTAGGCCCCTCAAGAATGACGCGCGAGTCTCAGCTGGTTGATGAGGACGCGACTCTGATTCAACAGAGATGCGGCTCTAGTCCTTTGAGAGGGACAAACCTTGAAGCGCGAACCTGCGTTCTTGATAAAAGAGACGCGGAAGTGGACTCTTCAGTAGAAATGAAAGTAACTGATTGGTAGTGAAAAGTGCATTTTTATTATTACATTTACCATCACATTTTTCATATTTATTCCTATAATTCTGCACATTTATTAATATTTTATTATTTATTGTGTGTAGGCCTTGAGTAAATAAAAATAAAAGAATAAAGCCTTAAAAGAAGCCCAAAAACCCATGTCCAAGCCCAAGTGAAAAATTGCAATTATCAAATGTCAAAGTTGCAATTACCATTTGCAATAATTGCAAATATTAAAAGAAGAGTAAAGGGATGGACTTCTACTAAATCCTAAATGCTTGCAAGATGAGGATAAAAAGAGTGCAAGAGATGAAATTCGTTTAAAAGATATGGGAAGATTTGAGATCTAGGGTAACTTGCTTCCCAAGTTATCTCGAAATCCCAAGATGAAGAGTCAGGATGCAACTTCCAGCAGACTACACCTAGATGGACGGACCAGGGGAGGCCACGCGCCAAAGCGCGTGGCCATCCGCCACTACTTGGCTGCGAAAACGCGGCCCAAGCCGCATTTCCGTGGCATTCCTGTCTTATCCCGCTACCAGTTTTCGTGGAGGAGTCGTTCTGGGACTCTACTTCCTTCTGCACCTATAAATACCACTGCAGAGAAACCGAGAAGGCGTACAGCACAGTACAGAGTAAGAGTTAGGGTTTTTAGGCTTTCTTCTAGTTGTAGTTTAGATTTTTCTTTTTCTTTTTGTAATTTTTATTTTTTTACTGAGATGAGAGGATATTTTCATGGAGGAAGGAGACCAGCTTGTATTGAGGTGACATCGGTGTAAGTAGTCCTTTCTTTCATTGTTAATAAAATCAATTTGAAGTTTATTTTTTTTATTTATTATTCTTCTATTGTTGTTTTATTCTTGTTCTTCTATTTTGGTTTATTTTCTCTGATGTCTTGCAAACCGTGAGAACTGGTCGCTTCGAGACTGCCTAGCCGAAGAAGTGCCCTCGATGGCCTATGGAGATGAACAAGCCTTCTCTTTAGTTTGTCTTTTCTTTTCGTAGTGTAGATCGCGAAGGTGGAAGATCCTATACGCCATACTTGAATGCCTTCCAAGACAAGATAAGTCGTTGCAACAGAGCAAAGGTAAGCAGGGCAGAAGAGGTATGTATGTATTTAATTTTCTTTCTTTTATTTCTTTAGTATAGATTACCAAATCTTCCACATCTTTTCAATTTCTTTACCGATTCATTGTACATACCGCTTCTATTTCTCCATCTTCTTAACCTACCACTTTTTTTCTAACCTAACTTTTCCTTTTTAATAACTAAAAAAAGAAATTTTTAGAGAACTTACTTAAACGCTTCCATCGCTAGTCCCTCCCTGAGGATCACGACCCGCATAGCCATTGCTACCGCGGAGTAGAATTGAGCACCTCGTACATCCTTTTCCTAAATCTAATATTCTGTATTTTGTGTGCAGGTAAAATCTCAATCAAAATTTTGGCGCCGTTGCCGGGGAGGGACGGTAAGTTTTTCTCTAAAAAAATTATTAACTAATTCTTTTATTCTTTCTGTTTGCAGGTTTGGAGAACAAGAAACAGCAGCAAGGACATATACCAACTCTGTGCCTCTGCCCTCGAAGGCAGAGCAGCAGAGCCTACTACCTTACCGCGGAAACGCGGTAATAGCCGCGGATCCGCGGCAGTAGTAGAGAACTACTTACTGAATTTTCTGCAGGTTGCTGCAATTTGAAATTTGATTTGTCAGCTCTGTTATATTTGTTCTGTGATAAACCTGTATACTGCTAATTAATCAACAGTAAAATACTTGTTGAAAAAGATAAAAAATTGATTAGACGTTTGCATTTTAGGCACGTGTCTTTTCAATTCATTTATTTTTACTGTTGAAGAGTGCTGGAGTAAGGTACGTTCGCATTACATGTAGAATAGGACTCATCTCTTGGTTGATTTCATTGCTTTGAGTGAATCTTATTTACATATCTTGTACATTTGCACAAACTTATCTTAAGGGCACTAACTCATAACAAGATAAGGTGGGGATTTCATCACCCTTCCTTAGCCCACAAACAATCTCCTCACTCGCTAACCCAAGCCTAACTAAAAATAGTAGATGTTGGCCTTAGGAACATCTCGGACTCAATTAGGAAATTATCCTAAGGGGGAACAGTGTTGGAATTTGACTCCTGCCAAATCAGTATCTAGGAAGGGAATTGAGGGCCGAAAGCCCGAAGATTGGTGGTTATTTAATTAAGGAACGTCTTTGACTGAAAACCTCCCACCACTCTTGCCCTGACCTGGTTGATTAACTTGTGGTCAAAATCTACACCCTACCTCCCGTGGACAGTCTAACCAGTTAGGAGTCGTCTAGGTCATAGGTCTACCCTAATTTAGGTTAGAAATTTTTCTTTTTGTTTGCTTGTTTGTTGTTTTGTTTTTCTTTGATTGTGTTTGTGTGATATGGCATATAATAATTTTTCCAATTTTAATCCATATTACACACCAACTTCTTTTTCGGATATTACCAACCCGGCATATCATAATTTTGACCAATCTAGTGTGCCGGAATGGTCTTATTCGAATGAATTTAACCCATACCCCCCCATCTTATTGAAAATCACCTAGAGGGGGGTGAATAGGTGATAATGCTAATCAATGGACAAATTAAAAATTAAGATGTAACAATCACCACACAAGATTCACAAGATGAATGAAAGCAAGTAAATATAGCAATGATGATGATAAGCAAGTAATAAGTGCAAGTAAAGTAATGTAAAGGAGTGCAAGAATGTAAACCAAACGCAAACACAAGGATATGTTATCGAGGTTCGAGCACCCAGTTCTACTCCCCGCCTTCCCCAGAAGGATTCTAGCTACTTCCACTATCACAAAGAAATCACAATTACACTGGAGTACCCAACTCCACAATCTCAATTACAAGCAATTTCTGAGTAGTCAAAAGACCACAAACTCTCTCTTTCAAATGTCTCTTCCCTTACAAAAGGTCCTTAGAGAACAATGAGTAGGAATGAAGCTCTTGTTGTAAGTGAAGAAAGAAAATTAAATCAGAGAGTAATTCAAAAACACTTCAGAAAATGAGAGAGAATATCAGCACAAAAACCAAGAAACAAAGCTCTTTTGAATGCCTTAAACTTTTGAATTTTTCTTGTAATAATTGTTGTAAACAAACTCTCCCCAAACACCCCTATTTATAGGAGAGGGTTAGGGTTAAGAGATAAAACATAATTAGGATTAATCAGAGAGTATTAGGTTTGAAATATATCCCTTAAACCAATTTTAAACACAAAAAGACAAAATTTAAAACAGCCCAGAAAATAGCGGTTTACTGTTCAACGGCTAGTCCGGTCGACCGGTCGGTCGACCGCCTATACAAAAATAGAGCCGTTACAGGCAACCGGTCGACCGCCCGGTCGACCCAACAAACCTGAGAGCAAAGCCATTGCAGTCAGGTCGACCGCCCGGTCGACCGGCATACATGCACACAGATACGTGCATCTGCCAGAACCTCAGTCGACTAGTCCGGTCGACCGGACGACTGACATAGGCACGGTCGACTGGTGTTGTCGACCGGCTCAGGTCAAAAGTCAAGTTTAAAACACAATTTTGAAAAGACTTTGATTTTTATGAAAAATATCTTTAAATAGTACTAAGTATAAAACATAAAAATTGATTTGTAGGCAGAGGATTTTGTATCAAAATATTTTTGTACATTTTATAGAAAATCATCTTAGAAACAATATGTGCACAAAAACGTGTGTGATTGAGCTTCAAACCTATCCATCATTCTTTAACAAAATTCTAAACCTATAAAACTAAAAACAAATCTTATTGAGCAATCTTCAAGTCTTGAGCCATGCTATGCCTTACTAGAGCCCCTTCTTCTATGTTCCTTCCTTGATATGCAATATGCCTTCTTTACTTCATGAAACCTAGAAGTTGTTGCAATAGCTAAGCAATGGCCTCCAAATGTGGTACTAACCTGAAACTTATTTTAAACGAACTCATTAGTACCAAATAGCACTAATTTGGTTTGTCATCATCAAAACTCAATAAATGGAGAGTGTAACCTTTTGGGCCAACAATCTCCCCCTTTTTGATGATGACAAAACAAATAGGCTACAAGATAAAAATATAGGGGAGGAGAAAACTCCCCCTCAAATTATGCTATATAAAGAAAACATTTAAACTCAAAAACACAAGAACTCATTGAAAAACATACCAATTTAAACCAATTGAAACAATAATGAAAAACACATGTTATTTTCTTGATACTAACAAAACACAAGAATTCTCAAAACTCATGAAAACAAAACAAGACAACAAAAACATATATAAACTCATATAAACTTATATGGAACCAAGACCATATAAATTTATTTTTATCATGCACTAACTTATTCTCCCCCTTTTTGTCATACATCAAAAAGGGTTAGGAATCACATGTTTAATCAATAATACAAACATTAAGTTCTCCACAAATAAACGAAAATCTAGCAAAATCAAGAGGTTTAGTGAAAATATCGGCTAGTTGCAAATCCGTAGAAACATAATCAATATCTATATCTCCTTTCTCAAAATGATCTCTAAGAAAGTGATATCTAATCTCAATGTGCTTGGTCTTACTATGTTGATTTGCATTCTTAGTCATGTGTATAGTACTAGTATTATCACAAAATATTTTTATATGATCAAAATGCAAATCAAAATCAAGGAGAGTATGTTTCATCCAAAGGACTTATGCACAACAAGCCCCCGCGGTAACATACTCCGCCTCGGCGGTTGAGAGTGCTACAGAATTTTGTTTCCTAGAGGACCATGAAACAAGACAATTACCAAGAAATTGACATGTCCCACTAGTACTCTTTCTATCTACTCTACAACCCGCATAGTCGGTATCCGAATAACTCGTCATTGAGAAATCTCCGATTTTCGGATACCAAAGACCCATCCCAATAGTGCCCTTAATATAACGAATAATGCGTTTTACCGCAATAAGATGGGACTCTTTAGGACATGATTGAAATCTAGCACAAAGACACACACTAAACATGATATCCGGCCTACTTGTCGTTAAATATAAAAGACTTCCTATCATGCTTCTATATAATTTAATATCAACATTTTTACCTTGGTCATCTTTATCAAGCGTGGTTGTAGTAGCCATGGGAGTGTTACAAGTCTTTGAGCCTTCAAGTCCAAACTTCTTTACAAGTTCCTTTGCGTACTTGGCTTGACTTATGAACGTCCCGTTTTGCAATTGCTTGATTTGGAGTCCAAGGAAGAAATTGAGCTCACCCATTGAAGACATTTCAAATTCAAGTTGCATGACCTTTTCAAAATCCTTGCATAAAAGCTCATTAGTAGAACCAAAAATTATATCATCTATATAAATTTGCACAATTAGTATATCATTATCAACATGCTTAGTAAATAGAGTTGTGTCTACTTTACCTTTAACAATATCATTTGAAATTAGAAAACTAGAAAGCCTTTCATACCAAGCTCTAGGAGCTTATTTCAATCCATATAGAGCTTTATCAAGTTTGAAAACAAAATCGGGATGAACATGATCAATAAAACCGGGAGGTTGAGAAACATAAACTTCTTCATTAATAAAACCATTCAAAAATGCACTTTTTACATCCATTTGAAAAAGTTTAAAATTTTTGAAAGATGCAAAAGCTAGTGTCATCCGTATGGCTTCAAGCCGTGCTACGGTGCAAAGGTCTCCTCAAAGTCAATTCCTTCAACTTGAGTGTAACCTTGGGCCACTAACCTAGCTTTATTCCTAATGACATTTTCGGACTCATCCATCTTGTTTCTAAAGATCCACTTAGTACCAATTATTGGTCTATCGTGGGGCTTAGAAACAAGGTGCCAAACTTGGTTGCGCTCAAATTGATTGAGTTCCTCTTGCATGGCAAGCAACCAATATGGGTCCGTCTCGGCTTCGAGAATGCCTTTAGGTTCAAAATGAGAAATGAAAGCAAAGTTACCACATAGGTCATGGAGTTTGGAGCGTGTTGTGACTCCTTTAGATGCATCACCCAAGATGAGCTCCTTAGGATGATTTGTAGCGCATCTCCAAGCTTTAGGAAGCGGTTGAGAGCTTTCCTCTTTATCCTCTTGAACATCACCAATTGATTCTTGCTTTTCTTCTTGAGCGGGTGAGTCCTTCAAGGATAGTCTCTCCATGTCTTCACCTAATGGTTCAATCTCTACAACATTCTCAACAACCACATTAGATTCTTCAAACTTAACATGCATGGTTTCTTCAACAGTAAGTGAAGATCTATTAAATACTCTATATGCTTTGCTAGTAGAAGAATATCCAACAAAGATAGCTTCATAAGCCTTAGCATCAAATTTACCCAAATTCTCCTTAGTATTTAAAACAAAACACTTGCATCCAAAAACTTTAAAATATGCAACATTAGGTTTTCTAGAATGATACATTTCAAAAGATGTTTTGGAAGAATTCTTACACACATAAATACGATTTGAAATATAGCATGCGGTGTTTACGGCCTCGGCCCATAAATATTGAGGGAGGTCATATTCACTTATCATTGTCCTACCCATCTCTTGAAGTGTTCTATTTTTCCTTTCTACTACTCCATTTTGTTGTGGAGTCCTAGGATAAGACATTTCATGCTTGATCCCCTTTTCATCACAATAAGTCATGAAGAGTTGGTTAACAAACTCACCACCTCTATCACTCCTTATTCTTAAAATCGAAAAACCTTTTTCTTTTTCAACCCTTTTTCGAAAAATTTTGAAATGAGAAAATGTTTGATCTTTATTTTGCAAGAAGAAAACCAAGTGAAACGGGAAAAATCATCAACTAAAACAAATGCAAATTTACTACCATTTAAACTTTTAGTTTGTGTTGGTCCAAAAAGATCCATATGAATTAGTTCTAAGGGCCTAGTAGTCATGATATCCTTAATTGGTTTGAAGGAAGACTTGGTTTGTTTCCCAAGTTGGCACGCACCATAAATGCGGTCTTTCTCAAACTTCAAGTAAGGTATACCCTTTACTAAATCCTTAGAATTAATTCTAGCAAGATGGTCAAAAGATGCATGTCCTAATCTTCTATGTCAAAGCCAAGAATTTTCATCAAAAGCATTCAAGCATTTAGTAGAACAATCTAAATTAAGCATGTCAATGATATAAATATTATTGTCACGAAAACCGGTAAGAATACAAACATTGGATTTAACATCAAAAATCTTGCAAGAAGAGTCATCAAAAACCACTTTAAGTCCACGGTCACAAAGTTGACTAATGCTAAGCAAATTATGTTTCAAACCATCTACTAAAACAACATTTTCTATAATAGGAGATGCACCAATTTGAATGTTACCTATACGATGATAGTTCCTTTGGAGTCATCCCCGAAGGTGACGGAGCCACCTTCCATGTACCTTGATAGGGTTGTAAAGTTGTTGATATCCCACGTCATATGTCTTGAATAACCACTATCAAGGTCCACCGCTCCCTACGTCTTGGAGCCTTGGTGTGTACCTACATCAAATAATTTAGGACTTGATTTTGGTACCCATATTTTCTTGGGTCCTAGGGGATTAGTTTCATTAACCCAAACAAGATTATTTGATCTATTAACTTGGTCATAACAAAATTTAGCTAAATGTCCATTCTTACCACAATATGTGCATCTATATACTCTACCATATTTGAAAGCATAATGAGTGTGTGATTTGTGAGCATGAGAGTTGTGAGCATGAAAAGATTTAGCATGTGTAGTATGAGCATGAGTAGACTTAACATGAGAGGTGTACTTTTTAGAAAATATGTCCTCAAGTTTCTTTGTGTTAAAAGCACAATCATTTAAAACTTTTTCAAAATCATTTATTTTAGATTTAAAAGAAGAAATTTCATTTTTATCAATCATAGGAGATTTTGCCTTACAAGAAATCTTGTAGGCACTAAATTCTTCTTGAATAGAAATGAGATTAGAAGAAAGATCATCTTTTTCTTTAGAAACCATAGCAAGTTGATTTTTAAGAAAAGCAACTTCTTTTTGTAATTTAAAACATTCAATCTTTTTATTGTCATAAGTTTCAGAAAGTTCAACAAAGGCATGTACAAGAACTTCCTTACTTAGTTCATCATCTTCATCATCATGAGATTGAGGGGTTACCTTAGGAGTGTTTGCCATGAAACACATGTTCGCCGTATCCACCTCTTCTTCGGACTCGCTTTCCAAATCCCACGTTGTCTTGTATGCTTTCTTTTCCTCCGACTTCTTTGGCTTGAAGGAGGAAGTCATCTTCGTCTTAAACTCCGGGCAATCCGCCATGATATGTCCGGGTTTGCGGCAATTGTAGCAAATGATCTTTCTCTCCTCTTTGCCTTCAAATTTTCTCCGGAAGTTGAGCTTGTTCTTCCGGTACAACCTCTTGACGTTCCGCACAAGTAGAGTTAGCTCCTCATCTTCTTCTTCGTCTTCTTCATCGTCATCATTGGTGGATGAAGTCTTGAAGGCTATGGATTTCTTCTTTGAAGTAGTGGCCTCTTCTCTTGCCTTCTTCTCCATCTCATGGGACTTTAGGTTCCCAATGAGACTAATGAGGTCCATCTCGTCCTTGTCGTTCAATTCTTTTAAGGTGGTGGCCTTTATCTCCCATGAAGACGGAAGAGGCCGAATCACTTTCCGCACCTTTTGATCGTTGGAGATGTTATCACCTAAGGAAGAAAGACCATTAGTGATTTTAGTAAATCTTGTAATCATACTATCAATAGACTCATCATCAATCATTTTAAATGACTCATATTGGGACCTCAAGAGATCTATCTTAGCTCTCTTGACTTGTGAAGTCCCTTCGTGTGTGACCAATAAATGTTGCCAAATCTCATAGGCGGATTGGCAATGAATTACCCGTGTAAGGTCATCCTCATTCAAGGCGGTTAATAGGGAGTTTTGGGCCTTGGAGTTAGCCTCATATTCTCTAAAGTTGAAGTCGGTCCAAGTGCTCTCATCACCATCGGGTGCTACATAGGGTTTGGTCAAGGACTTGGCCACTAAGCTACCCAAAGATTGCAAAAATATAGTCATCCTAACCTTCCAAATAGGGAAATTAAGTCCATCAAATTTAGGAGGGGTTTTAATGTTATCGGCCATGTTTACTAGTGTATGAATGTATGAATGAAAATGTTGATTAGCAAATTTTAAGGATCTCTCTATGGATGTTAAGCCAAAACCTAGAGTCCAAGCTCTGATACCAATTGAAAATCACCTAGAGGGGGGGTGAATAGGTGATAATGCTAATCAATGGACAAATTAAAAATTAAGATGTAACAATCACCACACAAGATTCACAAGATGAATGAAAGCAAGTAAATATAGCAATGATGATGATAAGCAAGTAATAAGTGCGAGTAAAGTAATGTAAAGGAGTATAAGAATGTAAACCAAACGCAAACACAAGGATATGTTATCGAGGTTCGAGCACCCAGCTCTACTCCCCGCCTTCCCCAGAAGGATTCTAGCTACTTCCACTATCACAAAGAAATCACAATTACACCGGAGTACCCAACTCCACAATCTCAATACAAGCAATTTCTGAGTAGTCAAAAGATCACAAACTCTCTCTTTCAAATGTCTCTTCCCTTACAAAAGGTCCTTAGAGAACAATGAGTAGGAATGAAGCTCTTGTTGTAAGTGAAGAAAGAAAATTAAATCAGAGAGTAATTCAAAAACACTTCAGAAAATGAGAGAGAATATCAGCACAAAAACCAAGAAACAAAGCTCTTTTGAATGCCTTAAACTTTTGAATTTTTCTTGTAATAATTGTTGTAAACAAACTCTCCCCAAACACCCCTATTTATAGGAGAGGGTTAGGGTTAAGGGATAAAACATAATTAGGATTAATCAGAGAGTATTAGGTTTGAAATATATCCCTTAAACCAATTTTAAACACAAAAAGACAAAATTTAAAACAGCCCAGAAAATAGCCGTTTACTGTTCAACGGCTAGTCCGGTCGACCGGTCAGTCGACCGCCTATACAAAAATAGAGCCGTTACAGGCAACCGGTCGACCGCCCGGTCGACCCAACAAACCCGAGAGCAAAGCCATTGCAGTCAGGTCGACCGCCCGGTCGACCGGCAGACATGCACACAGATACGTGCATCTGCCAGAACCTCGGTCGACTAGTCCGGTCGACCGGACGACTGACATAGGCACGGTCGACTGGTGCTGTCGACCGGCTCTGGTCAAAAGTCAAGTTTAAAACACAATTTTGAAAAGACTTTGATTTTTATGAAAAATATCTTTAAATAGTACTAAGTATAAAACATAAAAATTGATTTGTAGGCAGAGGATTTTGTATCAAAATATTTTTGTACATTTTATAGAAAATCATCTTAGAAACAATATGTGCGCAAAAACGTGTGTGATTGAGCTTCAAACCTATCCATCATTCTTTAACAAAATTCTAAACCTATAAAACTAAAAACAAATCTTGTTGAGCAATCTTCAATTCTTGAGCCATGCTATGCCTTGGTAGAGCCCCTTCTTCTATGTTCCTTCCTTGATATGCAATATGCCTTCTTTACTTCATGAAACCTAGAAGTTGTTGCAATAGCTAAGCAATGGCCTCCAAATGTGGTATTAACCTGAAACTTATCTTAAACGAACTCATTAGTACCAAATAGCACTAATTTGGTTTGTCATCATCAAAACTCAATAAATGGAGAGTGTAACCTTTTGGGCCAACACTTATGACCATAATTTTCATACCACTTTCGACTCTTCACAGAGTTCATGGGATTTCGCTTCCCCCGACTCCAATTTTCAACCAACTTGTCCTCCATCTCCACCTTGTCCACAATATTCCCAAGAGTCATACTCAGATCCACACATTCAGAATAGAAAACCATCTATCTGGGAAATGATGAGTATGCAGGAGTCCAAGCAACAATCACCATCAATCTTAGACATGATGATGCGTGAGTCCACCGACTCACAACTTCATCACGATTACACTTCCTCTTTTCTAGTCCAATCACAAAATGATGCACCAATTGACTATGAAAAGATGCTTAAAATCATGACTCAGGCTAGATTAGCTCGTGATCATGAAATAGATATGATGGTTCAATCTTTACGTTCTCACCGTCTGGCCAATTCTGCTTTCACTGACCACACTCTTAGAGCCGAAGAGTCACGTTACTTTGGACAACAAGATTCTAATTCAGTACCATCATTTGAGCTTACCGAAACTCCAATTGATAGTTTGGCAAGTTATTCCTTTCCTGAAATAGAACTTGAGCATGAATATGATCCTGATCTCCCACTTGGTGATTCAATTGTACTTCCTGATTCAATAATGACTCCGGTGTCTTCACCTGATTTTACTTTTCCCGAGTCAACATTGGATCCTGTACCAATTCATCATGAAATTAAATCACCCATTTTTGATGATCATATTGAACTTGACCAATTTTGCAATTTTGAAAGTCCCATGGATAAATTGGCAAGTTCTCATTTTTATGATATTGAGCTCAATGAGATATGTGACCTAGATTCTCAAATCTGTGATCAAGTTCAAATTTTCGAATCATTATTGACTCATGTCTTGTTACCCGACTTAGGTAATCTTTTAGAGTCAGTTTTGATTCCCACATCTATCATTCCTGAACTTGAATCACCCATATTGAGTCACATTTTATTGTGGGAAGATGATTGTGGACTTGAGATTCAACTTATTGATTTGGACCCACTTCTTGAACCTCGCCCGACTCCTGAACCATTACTTGATTTAAGTTTCTTTCCTGAGTCGGTATTCGTTCCCGCACTTCTGACGTCCAAGTCAATCATTCCATCTTTTCACACTCCATTGTGGGACAAGGCGGTTGACACAATTGACTCTTAAAATAATTATGAAATTTGGAAATTTGATGGGGTGAAATTATTAAAAAATGATAATACATATATTTTAGTGGGTTATACAAGAGAAATTTCGGGTAGGTTCCGTGAACTACCACATTATCTTGATTGGGTAGCAACGCTTGGCCCAATTAGACCACCACCGGAACCACCACCTTGAGGTAACTTCCGCCTTCCCTTCTTCGTTTTCATGCATACATGCATACATTCATACATTGAGGACAATGCATGAGATAAGTGTGGGGGGAGGCTTTACTAACATACTAACATAGGTAGATACTAACTAACTAACAAAAAAAAAGGACAATATTTTGACTTATCTTTTGAATGAAATCTAAGTTAATCTTAAGAATTAGGAAAATCATGATTAGGATTTCTAAAAACTTGGTCAAAATAAATAAATTGTTGAATTTTTAGGTATAAGAGGAAAAATTGAATAAGTAATTAGTCTTGATTTTTATCTTAATGAAATATGCATACCTAATACATTTACATATCTAGGATTCTAAGACAAAGACTCTTATGCCCTATAATAAATAATAATAAAAAGAAAAAAAAGAAAAAAAAGAGAAATTCACTTATTAAGCTGGATACATGTGCCTCAAGAAGCATAAGTATTCTGCTTAAAGGTGATTTTATGAAATAAAGTCCTTAGTTTTGTGGCCTAGTTCACTCGAATATGAGTCCTTGGGGTGTTTTCTCACCCGGTGCCCTAAGACCAACTAGTTTGGGAGCCACCGACTTTAAGTTCGCTACATGGGTGGATTAGAAAGCCTAAGAAAACTAAGAAAAATTACTTTTATATGTAATAACACATCTAATAGTCAATTAGTTAGGTATGAGGGCCTCAAGAAGCCTTGATACTTACACGAAAGAAAATTAGATGAGTTATACATGTAAAAAAAGAAAAAAAGAAAAAAATATTATATTAACACATCTAATAGTCAATTAGTTAGGTATGAGGGCCTCAAGAAGCCTTGATACTTACACGAAAGAAAATTAGATGAGTTATAAAAAAAATAATAATAATAAAGAGGCATGAGAGTCCAAGTTAAGGAATTCTTAGTAAAAATTCACGAGGATGCATATGACTTAGGGTAACGAAAAAGACTATACAAACATTCAATTTTTACCCTTACCTAAAAAGGATAACAATTTACTATATATAGACTAAGTTTAAGAATGAATAAAAATGATGATCCTAAAAATTTATAGATTACTTAGTCCTTTCAAACGTATTTCAAATATTTTTCCTTTTTATGAATTTTGTGGGTGTAATCCGCTGAAAACCCTCACGAGACAACACTCGTCCTCTAGGGTAACCTAGGGGTTTAACGGCTTGTTGCACGCGCTAAGTGCAACCGTGATTCCTACGAAAGTGAGTTAGCTAGTTTAGTTTTTCTTTTTTCTTTTGATTTTTACTCGAGGACGAGCAAAAAGATAAGTGTGGGGGTGTGATTGGTAGTGAAAAGTGCATTTTTATCATTACATTTACCATCACATTTTCATATTTATTCCTATAATTCTGCACATTTACTAATATTTTATTATTTATTGTGTGCAGGCCTTGAGTAAATAAAAATAAAAGAATAAAGCCTTAAAAGAAGCCCAAAAGCCCATGTCCAAGCCCAAGTGAAAAATTGCAATTATCAAATGTCAAAGTTGCAATTACCAATTGCAAGAATTGCAAATATTAAAAGAAGAGTAAAGGGATGGACTTCTACTAAATCCTAAATGCTTGCAGGATGAGGATAAAAAGAGTGTAAGAGATGAAATTCGTTTAAAAGATATGGGAAGATTTGAGATCTAGGGTAACTTGCTTCCCGAGTTATCTCGAAATCCCAAGATGAAGAGTCAGGATGCAACTTCCAGAAGACTACACCCAGATGGACGGACCAGGGGAAGCCACGCGCCAAAGCGCGTGGCCAGCCGCCACTACTTGGCCGCGGAAACGCGGCCCAAGCCGCGTTTCGGCGGCATTCCTGTCTTATCCCGCTACCAGTTTTCGTGGAGGAGTCATTCTGGGACTCTACTTTCTTCTGCACCTATAAATACTCCTGCAGAGCAACCAAGAAGGCGTACAGCGCAGTACAGAGCAAGAGCTAGGGTTTTTAGGCTTTCTTCTAGTTGTAGTTTAGATTTTTCTTTTTCTTTTTGTAATTTTTATTTTTTTACTGAGATGAGAGGATATTTTCATGGGGAAGGAGACCAGCTTGTATTGAGGTGACATCGGTATAAGTAGTCCTTTCTTTCATTGTTAATAAAATCAATTCGAAGTTTGTATCTTTTTATTTATTATTCTTCTATTGTTGTTTTATTCTTGTTCTTCTATTTTTGGTTTATTTTCTCTGATGTCTTGCAAACAGTGAGAACTGGTCGCTTCGAGACTGCCTAGTCGAAGAAGTGCTCTTGATGGCCTATGGAGATGAACATGCCTTCTCTTTAGTTTGTCTTTTCTTTTCGTAGTGTAGATCGCGAAGGTGGAAGATCCTATACGCCATACTTGAATGCCTTCCAAGACAAGGTAAGTCGTTGCAACAGAGCAAAGGTAAGCAGGGCAGAAGAGGTAGGTATGTATTTAATTTTCTTTCTTTTATTTCTTTAGTATAGATTATCACATCTTCCATATCTTTTCAATTTCTTTACCGACTCATTGTATATACCGCTTCTATTTATCCATCTTCTTAACCTACCACTTTTTTCTAACCTAACTTTTCCTTTTTAATAACTAAAAGAAGAAATTTTTAGAGAACTTACTTAAACGCTTCCATCGCTAGTCCCTCCCAGAGGATCACGACCTGCATAGCCATTACTACCGCGGATTAGAATTGAGCACCTCGCACATCCTTTTCCTAAATCTAATATTCTGTATTTTGTGTGCAGGTAAAATCTCAAGCAGTAACGCAGCCCTCGGGTTTATAAAAGGTCGCGGACTTGTGGACACGACCTTTAAGTCTGCGCCTATCGTCGCTTCCTAAGCATTACATGCAGCCCATCTTATAGATTTTGTTGGATCTTTTAATGCCAGGTCGGCGTTGACGATTGGGGACTTGTGTCCTTCGATGTTTCCCGAAGTGGCAATCCACGCGTCAGCTTCTTATTGGACTTGATGTTCGTGCGGGAATTAAGGCTGATGACTTTGATTTTTATGCCATTAATTATAAGCCTTATGGCTTGCCTATAAATAGGCCTCACCCCCCTAATAGTCCATTATTTGGACTGTTTCCCTTTGAGAGCATGCGCTCTGAGGGTCTTCGTCTTGATTTGTCTATCTTCCCTTCAAGAGGATGTGTTCCAATGAACAGAAAGAACTCAAAACTTTCATGCTTTTCCTCAATCTTTTCCGAAGATTATCACTGTCAAGTGATTTCAAGATCAAAAATTATCGCTTTAAGTGCTTTTACGGTCGCGCCTTAATGCATAAAGTTCAACTTTTAGAGAATTTTCTCCGGGTAGGAACCAGTTGTCGCCATGAAATACTCAGTTCTACTGAGTTTTTGTCTTCCTATATATTAAAGAAATTCGATCTCTTGACCTTCTTTTGAAATCTGATTGATGCGCCCGTGTTTGAAAGTCGTGTCTTTCAGCCTTCTTGATGAAGCGCGAGCTCATTGACTTTGAACTCTAACTCACAAATCCTTTGACGCGAGTGTGATAAACTCTGTACTTGGATCTTGAGACGTGAGTTTTATACATAAAGCCCGCGTTTGAGGTTCTTGACTTAAAGAATTTTAATTCTTTCGAGATCTCTAGACTTAGATATGGTAACCCCTATTTCTCATACGCGGGTGTGATGACCTCTACTTCTGAATTACTTCACATCTTATATCTCGGACGCAGGTCTAAAACCAGACTGCATTCCGATGTGCACTGGTCAACTCCGCATTTGAAGTTCACAGCTTCAACTGTGTCTGCCCTTCAGCTTTTACTTTCCTGCCTTAACAGAATTTAACTCTTTAGTTTCTTGCTTCTTGAAGGTTCTGGCAGCTTTAGTCAGTTTTCTGCGTCTTCGCTGGGCTCTTGGGAGAATATTTCGACCAACGAGCTTGTTCGATTGGCGAGCACTCGGGGAATCAGAACTCATGTTCATGGGCGAGGAGGATTCGCGCGGTTGATGACATTCGTCAAAGCCTTATTGGACATGACGCACCAGTAATGCCCCCGGTTTGTCATAGTCACAATGGGCATGGTGGTGGGTATGGTCCTCTTGCAGGTCACGGGAAAGAGGACGTCACATGTAAGGTCTCAGATCGTCCCTTCACCAATCTTACTGCCAGAAGTGACATCGAGGAAAACCCAATGGTCATTAGATGACTTTCTGGCGGTGGAGATGTTCATCAATAAAGGATTACGACCCACATCAGTTGGTCGGGTGGAATCAGAATGCTCTTCTGTATTTTGACCTCGAGAAACACCATTGTTCTTAGTTAGCGATGAGATTCTTCAATGTTTACATCATGCATCATGATGTAATCAGCACTCGGTCGTCTCAACACTGGTCAACTTCGACATGATTCAGTGGAAGAAGAGAAGAATCTTTCTTCGGCGCTCTTCCAAACATCTTGTATTTGGAGCAGTGTAAATGTCTAGAGGAGTGAGTGCAACTTTTTGCTGAGAGAGAGGGACTTCTTTGTACTCATTTATTGTAACACTCAATCTTATTGCATAAGAGAGCACCTTGTATCACTTTCCTATGATTGAATATTAATAAAAATGACATTTTTTCTTGTCTTCTTATATGTCTTGAATTCCCTTTGAAAATCAGACACATAGAAGTAGGGATTCTTGACTTACTAAAAATGCGATAATTAATTTAACAAGTCAAAGTTTGGAAAAATTTCATTTCAGGAATTTAAGATTACTGTCGGAGGTGTGATATTAACTTGACAGGAATGTGGGTCAGAGGTGTGATATTAACTTGACTCAATGGAAATTTCAGTTTCATTTGAGAAGACTGAAAACATCACTGTCATAGGTATAATGTTAAACCTGACAATGAAGGTAATGCTAAAAGTGTAATTTTGAACTTGGCATCCGTCATCTCGACTTTAATAGGAAAGTTCGAGAGAAAGTCATTGTCATAGGTGTATTGTTGAACTCAGCAATGAACTGGACGCTAGAAGTGTGATGTTAAACTTAGCATCGCTCATCTCGACTTTGATAGGGAAGTTCGAGGGAAAGTCATTGTCATAGGTGTATTGTTGAACTTAGCAATAAACTGGAAGCTAGAGGTGTGATGTTAAACTTAACATCACTCATCTCAGCTTTGATATGAAAGTCTGAGGGAAAGTAGCTGTCAGAGGTTTAATATTGAACTTGGCAGTAACTTAATCACTGTTAGAGGTGTAGTGTTAAACTTAACAGTAATTTGTCAGAGGTGTGATGTTAAGCTAACAATAGTTGATTTACGATATGAGCAATTTTGAGGACTTATCATTCTATTGATGAGAATTGACAAGTGAAATTTGGAATGTCAGGAGTGTAGTATTAACTTGACAGTGGTTGATTTACGATATGAGCAATTTTGAGGACTTATCATTCTATTGATGAGAATTGACAAGTGAAGTTTGAAATGTCAGAGGTTTAATTTTAACTTGATAAAGACATGTGACTTCATGTAGATGAGAGACAAGTAAAGTTTAGCCTTCTGAGAGTTTCATGAACCATTCAAAGGCAAGCTCTTTTAGAGTGCCGATGAACAAACGTACCAAGATGGCATCACTATCTAACACATTTCTTGTCTGAGACTTGAAGTAGTAGATGTGTTGGTTCGGTGACCCTTTGCCGTCGAAAGCCTGTAGGGTCAGAGTTTTGAACTTAGGAGGCCAAGGGACAAGGTCCCATTCGGCCGGATATGGCCGGACCACTCCTACTTCTTGCAGACCTTTCCAGTTGGTAAGAGCTTCCAGACTCTGCTCTAATTGACTCATTCTTTTGGAATGAATGCCCCCATTCTCTGGGCAGCCTCTTTAGACGAGGATTTAGACGACTCAGAATTAGAGTGCTCCTTTTCCTCGATATGTACAGAAGAGGAGCTTTCTTCTTCTTTCCGTTTGCCTTTAGACTTCTTAGAAGAAGTTTTATCGGTTGACTTCCTCTTATCTTCAAGCAATTGTGTGAGCATCTGCTTGAGGGTATCAATAGATTCTTGTTGAGCGCGACATATCGAATTGTTCCCTCTGAACCTAGGCTTGCTGTTCAAAGCACCTGGCCGTCTCCTCGGGAGTATTTATCATGTATGCAAAGGTTTCCTTCTCTATGGAAGCGTTCAAGGCATGTGATTCTACAATGGCAGAATGTGATTTATTTACTTCAATGCCCCGAGCTAGGGCACTTTAGTTGATTGGGGCGACCGCACCAGTCCGAGTTCGAGTATGCCGATACACTCCTTCTGGTTCCGTGTCAGACTCATCGGAGCTGACCGCCGGTTGTTTTCTCCTACTTCTGCTTATCATGTTTGCAGTGACTTCAGGGTACTCCATGTCAGAGAAGGCTCCCTTTCTGTGAGAGCGACGCTTCTTGGCTGATCGGGAGATTGAGGTCATTCGTCTAAACGCCGACTGTTTACTTATATGTGAGCTGCAACGGCATTCAGAGAGTATTGCCATGATGAGCCGTTCACAATAACAAGACAGAGTGATCTAATTAGCATTCCTTTTCTTCGTCAAATAATCTCTTAAATCTGTCGGAGGAGGACCAAAGAGATAAGTTTCGATTTGTCGAGGGTTTTTCAGCCTCTGAGAGCTATCCTTGCATCGCAAAGCTGAGGCGCAGGGTTCTGAGACGCGGAGCTCACGTCCTGTAAGACAGACGCGGCTCTCACATTTTGGCTGAGAATGCAGGACTCGTGTCTCTGCTGAGAAGGGATACGAATCTTGTGTTGCTGGTTATCGCGTTTAACTAGCGACGGTTGAGATACTCAGATTTTCTCAATTCCGCGTCTGATTGAGGAGACGCGGGTCTTGTGTTTATGAGAAAAGGTACGGACCTCGCGCTACTGAATGTCGCGTTTGGAAAGTGGAGCTTCAGAAACGCAGGACTTATGGGCTTCGCGTTTAGGTCTCCAAACGCGGATTTCGCGCGTCTGACGTGGTTCAGAAGAGACGCGGGCTTGAGCCTGACGTTCTGTATCTGCTGGACAGGTAATTGTTCCAGCTTCTCGCGCCTACAGTTGACGTGCACGTCATCTCTATCGTCGTTCAACGTTCCGGTTACGCCGTACGGGTTGCAGGGAACCCCCAGTGACATAGAACTGATGAAGAGGACGGGCACGAACGGGCTGAATATCAACAACGCTAACCTCGCGGGTCTCATGGGAGACGTTGACGCGGGTGTTACGTGTGATATGATTAGCCATGATACTCTTCTTGTCAGTTGTATCTAAAGGGATCTCAGATTGAACTGGAGAGCGGGTGCCAGAGGAGACCTTGCTGTACTGCCGCGCTCTAGGGCTCTTGGAGTCAGAAGAGAGGAACTCTTCATATTTTGCCTGGTCGAACTCGACAATGAGTGATTCGATCATTTTTTCCATGTAGGTGACGTCACCTTGCACCACAACTTGCTCATCGGTAGAGACAGTAATCCCCAGCGGAGTCGCCATCTCTTATTTGGTGGGAAAATCAAAGATCGAAGTGCAAATTCTTTATTTGATGGTAAAAAAAATTACAGCTGATCAATATTCCTTTTACAAGAGAGGGGAGATATTCAAGCTCAAATCTCCCCTTTGTTTAATGCTGGGTTCTTGATGTGGAGATAAAAAGTGAATCTTATTTTTCGTTGACCGGGTGAACGTCAAGACTTCTTGGGAATCTTCTGTTTAGATGTTGAACGAAGTAACACAGCTTCTGTCCAATAAGAATCTCAAAAAGACTTTAGGCAAAAACAAACTCTTATGCAGCAAGTTGTTAGAAGAGTTGAACTCTCTCTTTCTTTTAGCTGGAGATCTTGGTCCTTCTATGATTTATAACCGAAGTTCTTCTGATTAGATTTTTCCCCCGACCCCTCTTCCATAACAAACTGGGCTATTTATAGAGGTTTCGAGGGGTAAAAGTGTCCCCTAAAAACACTCCTTAATTGGGGTTAACTCCCTCATTTCGTGGGCAGTAATTGACCCAATAATGAGGGCAGTTATAACCGAGACGCAGGGTTCCTCTGTAGTTGAAACACGATCTTCGAGCCTCGCGTTTAACCATTGAAGTAATACTTGAACTTTACCTTTGGTTGAAATGTGAGCTCAAGTTCTGCGTCAAGCTTTGTGTGAGACGTGGGCTCTGGGCTCTGCGTCTTGGTCGTTGTGGTAAAGTAGAGACGCGGGTTTCAACCCTCGCGTCTTGGTACTGTAGTGATGCTACTGCAGTAAAGCTGAGACGGGGGTTTCGACCCCTGCGTCTTGATGCTGTGGTAGTGGCTATGATTAGCCCTGCGTCTGGAGTTTGGACTCTGCTTTTTGATGACTTGTCTTCAGTGATTTTTAGACAGCCTACAGTCGGTTGACCCAAATAGGTTTTTGTTTCCTGTGCAACACTCGATCACCTGGTCGCCGATCCAAGCCCCTGTCATAGAGTTTAAAAAACTTTATCTCCTGTTTTTTCCCTCTCTCTCTACACATCATGTTCTTGTCATCCCACATTTGTTGTGTCAGTTCAGGGACGGTCATGGACGGGTATTGATGTGATCGGCGGGAAGTCAAGGGAGCAAATCCAACCATGAAGAAGTGGAGGCGAGGGAAGAGGATCAGATTGACTGCAATCTTTCAAAGGTCAGAGTTCAGTTGGCCTAGGAAATGCAGGCAGCAAGTGACTCCGCTCATTGTTGCAGATATCAGATGGTTCAGGTCCCCAACTATTGGTAATAACAAAGCATATCCAAGTTTAATCATGTTCAAAAAATGTTTTTATGATAAGTATGAGAGTGTTGTGATGGGCCAAATAATTTGTGAGGAAGAGGAATTAAAAGAGGAATTATTTCTGTGGCGGAGAGGCTAAAACTTATATATATTTCTTTGTTTCTCAATTGCTCGGTTACAACTCAAAAGTTTCATGACTATTCATAGGTACCAAAAAAGACCTCCAAATTTTCTGCATACTTCTTTCATACACATCCCTAAAAGTCTTTTACCACATCTTTTTAAGAGTCTTTTAGAATTATTAATCATGAGACCATAGACTTTGACTAAGATTAAAGACTTCGACTCTTTTGGACATTTCCAAATTATTCTCATGCTATGATATTTTATACAATGTTCTTTAAAATTAAGTTTAATTTTCAACATTCCCCTTAAACTTAATTTTCCTGGATTGGTCATCCTGAGAAGTATCTTTAGCTTGTTGAAACTTTTAGTCTTGAGTGGCTTAGTGAAGGAGATGGCAACTTGATCTTGAAACTTCACAAAGATTAGCTTGATCTCCTTGTTCTTCACATGCTTTCGATAAAATGAAATTGAGTTTCAATGTGTTTACTCTGATTATGAAAAGTTGGATTCTTTGCTAGAGCGATAGTAGACTTGTTATCGACATGAATCTTTGTCGGTCCTTTTTGCACCATATAGATCTCATTAAGTAGATTTCTCAATCATAGTGCATGACAAATAGCTGATGATTCAGCAACATACTCAGCTTCACAAGTGGAGAGAGTGACGATCGACTGTTTCTTTGATGACCATGTGAAAGTTGTGTCTCCCATAAAAGATACAAATCTAATGGTGCTCTTTTATTCATCCAAGTCGCCTCCCAAATCGCTATCAGAGTGGCCTACTAGTTGAAACTTGTTAGATGATGAATAAAATAAACCATGGTTGCATGTATCTTTGATGTAACAGAGAATCCCTTTGGCTGCTTTGAAGCGTGATGATTTTGAATCCTCCATATATTTGCTAATGAGTCCAACTCCACAGAGAATGTCCGGTCTTGTGCATGTCAAGTATCGAAGACATTAACCCAAGCTTTTAAATAATGTTGGATCCGCTGAGCATCCACTATCATTCTTGAATAATTTAATGCCGCAATCCACTGACATGCTGATAGGCTTGCAATTTTTCATCTTGAATTTCTTGAGAATTTTTTTTGTATATTTTTCTTGTGAAATGAAAATTCCATCATCTACTTGCTTCAATTTGATGTCAAGAAAATATGCCATGAGCTTAATATCTGTCATTTCAAACTCTTGAGCCATTGTCACCTTGAACTCTTTGAACATGCTTAAATTATTTCTTGTGAAGATTAATTCATCCACATACAAGCACATAAGCAATATATCTCCATTTTTGTTCATTTTAATGTAAAGAGTGTGCTCGTGTGGATATTTAGGATTTTCCATGACTTTGAAAATATTCATCAATTCTACTATTCCATGACTGAGGTGCTTGTTTTAATTCATATAGAGCATTCTTTAATTTTAAGATTTTATCTTCATGCCCTTTTTTTGCTATAACCCGGAGATTGTTCAACATATACCTCTTCTTCAAGATAACCATTTAGAAAAGCCGATTTAATATTCATTTGAAATACCTTCCATTTATACTGAGCAGTCAGTGAAATAATTAATCTAATAGTCTCCAAGCGAGCAACATGAGCAAATACCTCATCATAGTCGATGTCGGCTCTTTGTTTATAACCTTTCGCCACCAATCTTGCTTTGTACCTTTTAACTTCTCCTTTGACGTTCTTTTTTTCTTTGTACACTCATTTTACTCCAATCGCTTTATGTCCCTTCGGTAGAGTTGTAAGCTGCCATATAGCATTTTTATCTATGGCTTTAATCTCCTCATCCATTGCCATTTTGCATCTTTTATCTCGTGCAGCTTCTTTAAAATTTATTGGCTCAGAACCAGCAAAGAGACAAAATAATGTGAGATCATTAGTTTTTTCGGTTACCTCATAGATTTCTTACAAACTCCTCATTTTTGGTGGTCTTTTACTTGAGCTTGGAGATGCTGGAGTAAGACTAGGAGGCTTCTGGACTTGTTCTGTCTCATGGCTTTCAAGCACCGGGTAGTAGAATGTGTACTCTTCTTTATTTATGCTTCAATTCCATACACCTTTTTCATCAAATTCAACATCTCTGCTTATGTGGATCTTTTTGTTACTTGGATCATATAACTTGTAACCTTTTGTGCGGGCGTCATAGCCGATGAAGATGAACTTTACACTCTTATCATCAAGCTTAGTTCTCCTTTGATCTGGTACATGTGCATGAGCAATGCTTTCAAATACTCGCAAGTAATACGCTAGGCTTTCTCCTGGTCCAAACTTCTTGAGGTTTCTTATTCCAAATGCTTCTTGTGGGGCATCGATTTAGGATAACGGTGCACTCTACTGCTTTAGCCCAAAATTTCTTAGGATATTCTTGCTCTTTAGCATGCTTCAGCCCATGTTAAGAATGACATGATTTTTTCTCTCTGCTACGTCATTTTGTTGGGGAGAGTATAAGGTCGTTAGTGGTCAACATATGCTTTATTCTTCGTAATAGCTTTCGAACTACTTGGTCAAGAATTCCCCTCCGCGATCAGATCATATGACCTTGATTTGATATCCACTTTGCTTTTTTACGAATACCTTGAACTTTTTGAAAGTAAAGAATACTTTAGATTTTTCTTTTAAGAAATATATTCAAGTCTTTCTACTGGAATCATCCACAAAAAATGAGGAAATACTTATTCTTACCAAGAAAGGCAGGAATAATTGTCCCGCAGATATCAGTATGAACAAGTTGGAGTGGTTTCGATGCTCGTGATGACGCCTTCTTTGAAAAACTCCTTCTATGTTGCTTTTCAAAGAAGCACCCTTCACATAATTGTTCTGGATGATCAATTGATGGGAGTCCTTTCACCATCTCCTTTTGAGATAATAGCTTTAAGCCGTCAAAATTAAGATGCATGAATCTTAAGTGCCATAACCTTGAAGTGTCTTTTAGCAAGCTTTTAAGCATTTCACCACATCATTTTGAATATTCAATAGAAACATTCTATTGTTTGATATCTCCACTTTAGCAATAAAATTGCTTCTTTGATCTCTTATTGAATGATTATGATTTTGGCATATGAATATCATAGCCTTTCTCTACGAGTTACACCAAACTTAATATATTATTTTTCATCTTCGGCACATAGTAAACATTAGGAATAAATTGATGATTTTCATTCTTCAGACGTATTAAGATTTTACCTCTCTTTCTCATCGGAATTTTGGAGTCATCGACAGTAACAAGATTATTAACTCAAGCTCCACGAACATGCTCTTTATCCGCACATATGATTGCTAGTAACGGTATCAAGATATCGGGAGGCTGTATTCTCCTTATCTTTGCCTTTGTAGGCTAATAAGAGAGTGGGCTGGTGAACCGAGAGGGTGGCATTGTAGGGTTCAACAATGGTGTCTGAGACCTTAGTGTTGGAAAGAGAGAGATTATTACCTAGGAAGCTGACTGGATTGCTGGATTGCCATGGGTCGCGTCGAGGAGATCGCCAAGGAAGTCGACGACAGAAGACAAAGTGGACAGCAGCAGAAAATAGCAGCAGCAGCAGCAGAATCAGGTAGGGTCGGTCGACCGGTCCGGTCGACCGACATGCACAGCATGCACAGGGCCTTAGGCGGCCGACCCGGCCGGTCGACCGCAGTTCCCTGATTGTAAGACCCGAACTCTCAGTTAAATTCGGTCGACCGGGCGGGTCGACCGAGATGGAGGTCGGTCGACCGGCCGGGTCGACCGACAGTCGGGTTTTGGGTGAAATCTGCTGATTCGCTGATTTGGGTATTTAAGCCTAATGTTATTTCTAGGGTTTAGAATCTTGGAGAAGCCTGCGAAATTGTATTAGCTATGAGTTCTCTTGCATTCAAAGAGAAGAAGAGCTATTGTAATCATCTTCCTAAAATATAAATCTCTCTATTGATTGCCCCGAGGACGTAGGCGTTGAGGCCGAACCTCGTTAAATCTTGTCTTTGTGATTTGTGCGTTCTTCGTGTGATTGTTGGGTTGTTCTTTGTGCTGGAGATCTTGGGATTCTCTATTGTTTAGTTGTTGTGATTGGATAGCGTTCTCACAACAAGTGGTATCAGAGCTTCCGGGTTGCACTTGGGATTTCTGAAGATTCGAAGGGCTCGAGATCGGATCCGGTGGAGATCGTGTGTCGATCTCAGATTTGAGGTATTGGGTATTCGAGGAGATCGTGTGTCGATCTCAGAAGGACTCAAGGAGGGCTCGTTGAATCCGTGGTGGAGTAGATCTGGTGAGAAACTCGATCTAGGTTTTCGAGGGACAGGTAAAAATCATATTTTTATCTGTGTATAGATCTATTTCAAGGTAGTTGATCTTCCGCGTAGATAGAGGATCAGGGAAATCTCAATGGCAGAAGAAACTGCATCTGTTAAGGCAATGAACAATCACCCAAGGATTGAAGTTGTTAAGTTTAATGGGACTAACAATTTTAGTATGTGGAGATGCGAGGTTATGGATGCACTGAATGCATCAAACCTCGAAGACACTCTCCTATTGGCGAAGAAGAAGAACACTATCACTGATGAAGACTGGGCGAAGATGAACAGATCGGCATGTGGCTTGATACGTTCATGCTTGTCACAAGACATAAAATACCTTGTACAACATGAGACGTCAGCGAAGAAACTGTGGGAACCCTTGAAAAGAAGTACCTGACGAAGAGTGTAGAGTCCAGGTTACAGCTTAAGAGTAAGCTGTATCAGTTTCGGATGAAGAAGGGGAGCACAGTAAATGAGCACATCAACCGATATACGAAGCTTCTTACAGATCTGCTAAATGTGGATGTCACGGTAGATGAGGAAGATAAGACGGTCATCTTTCTGAACTCACTCCCGGCGGAGGAGTATGAGACATTCACTCTGACCTTCATCAATGGAAGACAGACCTTGGATTATGATGAGGTGTCGTCTGCACTGTCGAGTTATGAGACGAGGAAGAAGGAGAGGCATCCTTCACAGTCAAGCTCATCGGTGGAGGCACTGGAAGTAAGAAGCAGAAGTTCATCGCGGAAGGGTAAGGAAGTTAGAGGAAGATCGAAGTCCAGGCCGGGCTTCAGAAATCTGAAGAGAAATCAGTGTGCCTTGTGCAAGAAACTAGGACACTGGAAAGCAGAATGCCCGAAGGCCAAAGATAAAAAAGTGGAGTCAAAGACCGAGACGAATCTAGCATGGGCAGATGGATCGGATGATGACTCATCGGTGTTCTCTCTCTCGGTTACTACCCCTACTGTTAGTAACTCAGATAGTGCTGAGTGGATCTTGGATAGCGGAGCCACCTATCATGTGTGTCCGAACAGGGCCTGGTTTTCTAGCTTTGAGAAGCTGGATGAATGTTACACGGTCATGGGGAATGACCTTCTGTGTAATATAGAAGGGATGGGTACAGTTCGCATCAAGATGGATGATGGGATAGTTCGAGAGTTGAAGGAGGTGAGGTGTGTACCTCAGCTCAAAAGGAATCTTATCTCAGTTGGCACTTTGGAAGCATCGGGCATGGTGATATCTGTTCGAGATGGCGATCTCAGGATGATCAAGGGCTCGATGGTGGTGATGAAGGGCGTCCGCCGAGGCAATCTTTACTACTTGAAGGGTAGTACGATTACAGATCAGGTGGATACTTCGAGTTCTTCAGATGTTGGTGGCCCGGAAGTTTGGCAGGGAAAGGTCGGACAGGAAGAAGAAAAGTCTTTGCAAGCTCCTGCAAAGAAGGAAATGGAAGGTGCTGCTACCTGCAATTTGAAAGGTGGACACAGCGTTCTGGATAAGAAGAAGGTGAGATTCAGCACCAGTACTCACCACAATGAAGGTCTTCTTGATTGTGTTCACATGTGCGTATGGGGACCTGCTAAGACGGCATCGCTTGGAGGTCACAGGTACTTTGTCTCTTTGTTAATTCTTCATCTAGGCAGGTTTGGATATATCCGATGAGACAAAGGGGAGAAGCCCTAGATGTGTTGATGAAGTGGAGAGGAAGAATGGAGAGGCAAATAGGTAGGAAGATAAAGGAGCTTCATATTGGTAATGTTGGAAAGGACATGGACCAGTTCCTACGGTTTAGCCAGAACACAGGTATTGCTACCCACTTCACAAAGGTAAAGATGGGTTGGCTAGAGATGTAGTCCGTTCCTTGCTGGAGGAGGTTCGGAGGTTATTGTCTAATGCAGGATTGAACAGGTCGTTTTGGGCTGAGGCGACAGAGTATGCTAGCCATCTCATGAATAGATCGACTGCGATAGGAGGTAAAACTCCATTGGATATTTGGTCTGGGAAAGCTGCTCAAGGTCAGTGTTTGCTGCGGGAGTTTGAAAGTCCGGCCTACTTCAGTGCCAAGAATGGCAAGGTGAATCCGCGAGCAAAGAGGTTTGTGTATTTGGGCGTCAAGGGAAACAGCTACAGGTTGTGGGACTCCGAAGACAAGAAGATCGTGATGAGCAGAAATGTTACTTTTGGAGAGACTTCAGGGTTGAAGTTCATCGTCTCTCAGCAGGTGGAGAGGACGAAGACCAAGGAAGATCGCAGCGGGTGGAGGTTGATGCTACTCCATCATCTCCAGTTGGTTTGGCATCAAAGGATACTTCAGCGGAGGTGACACCGGGTGGAGTTCATGATACCAAAGGTGATGCTGAACAGGTTGACGACATTGTTGAGGATGTCGAGTTGTTTGCAGCTATTGGAACCAAGGTGAAACCACGTTCGTGGTTAAAGAAGCATGGATCTCAAGCTTGTGATCTCAACAAGCTGAAGTTAAAGGTCGTTGTTCTCCATGATGGTCAGGAAGAGGTTCATATGACTCGGTCAGACAAGTTCACTGCTGCAAATAGAGGTACCAGTGCTTGAGCTTGTTGAAGCTCATTTGAATGAACTACGGTTGGCTTGATCCTTTTGGGCAAAGGTACGTAGGCAGCCGTAAAGGCGCAGCCATTTGGTGATGCAACTCTTATGAAGCTATTTGGGTTCTCGAGATGTTATTTTGGATCTTCACGTAGAGGTGAAGAGTTGTGACCTATTGAAGCTTCAAGTAGAGATGGAGAGACTTTACGTAGAGGTGAAGAGACTTCATGTAGAGGTGAAGTGGTGTGGCCAGTTGGATCTCACGTAGTGGTGAGATGGTGTGATCTCGATGAACAGGTTTATCTTCCGGTTAGAAGATGTTGAGCTTGCATAAGGAGTGGCGTGCATCCAGTTGAAGCCGATGATGTTTGGTGTGTTCTACGCAGACTTGGTTGGACCGTCAGTGGAAGACAGGTAGACTAGATAGAGCTAGTCAGTGGAGAGTCAGTGTTGGCTCATAAGGAAGTCTTCGTGAGGTCGTGAAGTTGCGGAGAGGGAGCCACGGTTAGTGATCGGCAGGTATGGAAATTCTCCTAAGGTGAAGTGCAGGGAAGGCATGTGCGATGTTTTTCAGGAATAGATGAGCTAAAGATTCCAAGCCGAGATCGTGTGTCGATTTCGCCGAGATCGTGTGTCGATTTCGACCGGTGCGCGCAAGCCGAGATCGTGTGTCGATTTCGCCGAGATTGTGTGTCGATTTCGTCAGGTGATGGACTGGGGTTCGTTGGAGTTCGGCTCAGATTTGGAAATCTTCGCCGAGGTGGAAAATTGTTGGAAAGAGAGATTATTACCTAGGAAGCTGACTGAATTGCTGGATTGCCATGGGTGGCGTCGAGGAGATCGCCAAGGAAGTCGACGACGGAAGGCAAAGTGGACAGTAGCAGAAAATAGCAGCAGCAGCAGAATCAGGCAGGGTCGGTCGACCGGTCCGGTCGACCGACATGCACAGCATGCACAGGGCCTTAGGCGGTCGACCCGGCCGGTCGACCGCAGTTCCCTGACTGTAAGACCCGAACTCTCGGTTAAATTCGGTCGACCGGGCGGGTCGACCGAGATGGAGGTCGGTCGACCGGCCGGGTCGACCGACAGTCGGGTTTTGGGTGAAATCTGCTGATTCGCTGATTTGGGTATTTAAGCCTAATGTTATTTCTAGGGTTTAGAATCTTGGAGAAGCCTACGAAATTGTATTAGCTGTGAGTTCTCTTGCATTCAAAGAGAAGAAGAGCTATTGTAATCATCTTTCTAAAATATAAATCTCTCCATTGATTGCCCCAAGGATGTAGGCGTTGAGGCCGAACCTCGTTAAATTTTGTCTTTGTGATTTGTGCGTTCTTCGTGTGATTGTTGGGTTGTTCTTTGTGCTGGAGATATTGGGATTCTCTATTGTTTAGTTGTTGTGATTGGATAGCGTTCTCACAACACTTAGGGGATGGGAAAAGTGAAAAAGTGAGCATCATGCCGCCAGGGTACTCTTCTCTGATCTTGGAGATGAGAAGAGTGCGTATGCCTGACCCAGTTCCACCACCAAGGGAATGACATTCATGGAATCCTACAAAGTCAATTGAGGGCATAAATTATCACAAATTCCACGAGAGCTAATGATGTTCACAATTATTGCAGGTGTGATGCTAGTTCTAGTAATACTGAAATATATAGTTGCTACAAACTTTATGCCAAGTGGTTCGGAGTCTATATGGAATTCCTTGTAAGCAGTCACAGTTCTCAGCCTCCCTGCGAACAATATCGAGGACAGAATCAATAAGCTCAGCACCCTCAGCGTAGTGACCTTTAGCCCAGTTGTTGCCAGCACCAGACTGACCAAAAATAAAGTTATCCGGGCAAAAGATCTGACCGCAGGCGCCAGTTCGAACGCTGTCCATGGTGCCGGGCTCCAGGTCCATGAGAACTGCGTGGAGCACAAATCTCCCGCAGCTGGCCTCATTGTAGTACACATTCACCCTCTCCAACTGCAGCTGGGAGTTACCAATGTATCGTCCTGTGGGATCGATTCCATGCTCATCGCAAACCACTTCCCAGAACTTGGAACCAACTGGTTTCCATGCTCATCTTCTCTTTTGTTGTTGCTAACAGGTTACTTGCTTCTAATTGCAATTGTATTTAAGGCTAGCCTCTATAGCTGTTTACATACAACCATTCAGATGAAGGAGACCCACAAGTTAATTATTGGTGGCGGGGGGACTTCTTTCACCTTTTGCCGGCATTGAGTTCATCAAAAAAGTATTGCGTACTAATTGCTAAGTATTGGAATTACTTGTTTTTGTGACAACATTCTTACTGAAGTGCTATCCAGTACACCGGCCTTGATGGGTTTGGAAATAGTAATTTAGCTGTCTCATTTGAATTAACCGAGGTTAGAATCTGGTCAAAATTACTGCATTAATTGTTTAGCTGCTGGTTCTTTTTAGCATCTTGAATTATTGCATAAGATGAGATTGTTCAGCACAATAACTAGTACTTTGATGTTGTCACCTTTAATAAACATATCAAATGTTTACAAAGGTTGTTAATTATGTGTAAATTTTGTTATGTATATTAGTAGTTAGTTAGTGAATATGCACACTGCTATAGTGCTAACGTATTTTGATTCAATCTCAGCTGCTTGTAATGTTGTTCCATATTCCCCCTTTTCTGTGAGGAGAAAAAGGAAGAAACCATTTGTGATGCTGAAAGGGTCCTGTTTTTGCAGGTCTCTTTCATTGGACCTCTCCAGGAAGGAAATGGATGTCGTTTTCATGCAGAAGACACATCATCAATAATTGTTCTTTTAGTCGCAGAACCCCTGACGTAAGTATTAATTTTGTTTCCCCCCCTGTTGATCAACTAGTCAATGGAAGTGCCCGATATGTACGTTATTAATAAATTCCCCAATAAACCTCTCATTTATACTTCTTTGAGCACAATATTTATGATCTGTTCATTTTTTTCGTAAATTTATATTGAATTTCAAAACATGAAAAGCTTAACTAGACTAATATTTCAACTATATTAGGAAGCCCAATGGCTGGTCCTATGCCTGCCAAAATTTTAGATCAAATTATTTTTTTTTAGGACCGGGGAGGGGTCGGATATTGGACCCGTCTCATCCAGCCCATTTACATCCCAAGGTGCAGTCCCTTAGCAGTGGGTTGCTGGTTAGACTCTGGGTTTGCTCCGTAGAGGTTACCAGTTCGAACGCCGTGAAGGACATGTTGATTATAAAAAAACACATGGCCAACAGTCTCCAGCTTCGATGCTTAGCTGGGTGATTGTCTTCTTCTATAATTCAGTATTGTTAATCACTGGAGGTTGTCTTAATTTGCTCTCAATGATATTCTTATTTTGTTGTTCGCTGGGCTTTCTTATCAAATAATTCTCTTCTATGACATCTAATGACTGTTGGGTTGGTGTCCTTCATTGCTGAATTTTTTTTGCTCACCGCTAAATGCACACAACACTAACGCGAGCGCAGTTAGCCGTTGATTTGTGTAGCCAGTGGGGCCCACACAAATCAACGGCTCACGAGCAAAAAAAAATTTCTTCATTGCTCCCACAAATAGCATTTCTTGGCCCCATCTATCTCCACGAATTGCATTCATTAGGCGATGCTCTCTATTGTGAAACCTGACACAAGCTAGAGCTAAGCTCACTTTTTTCAGGATGCTGCCATGCCTCCATCAGTTGATATTTTTATGTAGAAGGCATTTATATGGTGGTCGTGTAGCTACCTTTTTTTTAATAGGTTTTCTTGTGAGTTGTGAGGGAGAGCTGGTGATAGAGATTGCTCTAGTAAATTTTTTTTACTTATTTTGTTTTATTTAGTTGTGTTTTTAATGTCACATCAGTTATGAGGAGGAAGTTATCTTTGTATGAGCCTATAAAAGACTGAGACATTTAATTGTTTATTCAGACTATGATGATTTGAATTAATGAACCCCAAATTAGCATGCTGAGGTCTTTTTTAAATTGAATTTCTTCATGGTGATGTGCAGAGTGGGAGAGAGTCACTTGGTTGTCGAGGCGCAAATTAATCTTTATCCCTTTATCTTTCCCCAGTTTTGACAAATCCTTATTCTTTTTTCCTGATTTTCTCTCTATCTTTATCTTCTTCTCTATCCGTTCTACATCAAGTCGCTATCAGAGTTAAAATTTCTGTTCTTTTTTTCCTTCTTAAAAAAAAAAAATCTAGCCTCATCCTCTACAAAACCCTAGCCTCATTTACAAAATCCTAGATCCTCTTCACCCTCCTTTTCTCTTCTTTAGTTTAAAAAAAGAAAGAAAAAGAAAAATAAAATAAAAAATATCAAAAATAAAAAAAAAATAATAAAATCAGTTACTGTTCTTCTCCGCCCATCTCAGCCGACGCCGACAACACTCGGGCCTCCTCCTCCTCCTCCTCAATTTTCTTCTTCCTCGTCTTCACTTCTCTCCTGACAACAACCAGACCGCCACCCTTTCTCTCCGTCTTCGTTGTCGTCAACCTCGACCTCCTCTTCGACGACTGCCAACGCCTGTCGACGCCCAAATCCCGAGCAATCGTCGCCGACATCTCCTTCGACATCACCGCCAGGTCTAGTCATTGTCCCTCATCGGCGTCGACTAACTACTACAGCTAACGCAGATCCAGCCTCCGACGCCACCCCAGATCACCATCGCCAGCACCAGGACACCGTCGACGTCATCAGAGTTCACTAGCGCCGCCACCACACGGATCACGTAGGATCTGATCTGATTTGAAAATTCAACTCGGGTTTATTTCAGAACTGACTCCATAGCGGCTTGATTCGCCATCGAGCCGTTGTGAGCCAACGCTGACGTCATCGGAGAGCTGATGTCATCGGCTCAGACCGAACCGCCGAGCCAATGCTTATGTCATCCAAGCCAAAGTTGACATCATCCGAGCCAAGCTGACATCATCAGCTCCTATCTAGCCAACACAGCGTGGCAGCTCAGCAGCAGCAGAACAACTGTGTTTTAAGGCCATTTCAGGCATGTTTCGCATCAGATTTACGCCATTCTCAAGTTAGTATTCTCCCAGCTCGTAGTACCACTATTCCAGGACCTGATGAACTTTTAACTCTTCGGTGTGGATATATTCTAGAGGAATCTTAGAGAATTTTTACTTGGGCGTGAACGACTCACCCGTCAGGTGACTCCTAACTTGAGCTTCTTTGTCGATTGCGATACTCTTTGCAATTACTATCGGACAGTTAAAATTTGTTAGTTGAATTATCGTTTGCTTTCTTCTCGTGATTGTATCATTGTTTGTCATTTATCATCATTTTAAGATTCCATCTCTGTGCGTTTAGACTTGAGTTTTTTAGGAAATTTTATTTTTTTTATTTTAGCACATGCATATAGTATCACTCGAGTCTAGGATCTTTTTTGCATCCGCCTGTTTGTTTGATCTTGCATTTCTGTCGTAGATTAGCGTATATCTTGTAATATGTTATCCAACATGTATTATCGATATCAAATTCCCACTAGTGCATATGAGAGTACATAAAGACTTAGCATGATGACGACGTCTTCACTTTGTAGAATCATGATAGAAGATTTCACATTTGACGGTTTTTCTAGCCCTCGGGCGTTCAGTGACTGGTTAACTAATTTGGATTATTACTTTAACCGGTATAGGTTTTCTGAAGAAGATAGAGTCCGATTTCTGATAGGATTTACTGGAATACGGTTGAGAGAGATTATGCGACACGTAGGGTTCCCATATAAACGTGGGTAGAAATGAAAGCAAAGCTTAAGAGGGAGTACCTATCCGAGTCCTATAGAAACCAACTCTTAGAAGAAAAGCTTGATTAGATACTCAAACTAACTCAATATTGCAATTCTATACTAAAAGAAATAGAATTACAATGCGAGAGTCGACGTGTTGACGACCCGATGGTTGAAGTATTTTGTTCCTCCTGAGGTTACTAGCGTTATTGGCACTACAGCAGTTGAGTCTACAGTAACCACTCTTAGTTATCCTCCTTCTAGTGAGCTTTTAGAGTATCTTACTATGATCCATCAGATAGTTTCTGATTTTTTTTCTTTTTGTGGGTATTTAGAGATATGTCCTGAGTCTATATTGCACTGTCGAAGTTTGTTGCATGTCCCACTAGGCATCCTACATGTTCTATTTTGCTTCATTAAAAGTCATGCCTAAAGTGTCTACTGCATTGCATTTGCCTGTTGCATATGATGATATCACTGGACAGTTGGTAAATGATAATGATAACTACAATTTTTCTGCACATCCATATAGTATATTGTAGGAGTTTGCAGTTGAGAATGAGCTGACGGCTACGAGCCACCCTGAGATTAGGAGGAAATTATACGTTCGATGTACATGTTTTTCTAAAGTTCTGAAAATGTTTTCTTTCGTCACCGACAAGTTGGATGTCTTATGAGATCCTGATATCATATCAGCTTTCAGTATGAATGATTCATCGCTGGTTGCAGCACGTGCCTTACTCGCAGCCTGTGTCTTACTCGAGATATCGTCACTTGCTACAGGCTCGTCACGGAGACCAGCTCTACCTCCTCTACCATGATTTTGATGTGTTTCTAGTATTGTTGTTGTGACCATCATCTTGACCTGATTGAGAAGATTCATGCGAGATGTGGTTCATTTCTACCTGATCGTGCATGTTATCTGTGCCTGCTATCTATTACCACTACATTCACGGGAGATGATTGGTTTTAAGCAGGGAGAATGATAGGGATTGCTCTACTAGTCTTGTTTTAGTTATTTTATTTGTTTATTTGTATTTTTAGTCTCACATCGATTATGATGAAAAAAAAAATTTGTATGGGCCTATAAAAGGCTGAGATTTGTAGTTATTTATTCAGGTTATGATGATTTGAGTTAATGAAATGCAAATTAGCATGTTGATGTGCTTTTCAAATTGAATCTCTTGCATGGTGATATGCAGAGTGGGAGAGAGATCTCCGAGGTGCCGAAGCCCAAATTAATTTTTATCTTCTTATTTTTTTTCAATTTTTACAAACCCTAATTCTTTTTCTCTAATTTTCTCTCCATCTTTATCTTCTTCTCTGTCCCGTTCTACATTAGCTGGTGTTTGCAATTGCTCCCAATCACATGAATTCAAGAGAGGGAGTTTAATACGCTTGAGAAGATTTAGCAAGTGAAACAAGGAGTTTGGAAGTTCAAGATATGATTCCAACAACTATTGCAAGGAGAATTTCTCACATAGTTGCGGTGGAAGTAGGTTCTGAAGTGATCTCAATCAATAAGCAATTCCCCCCTAAATTGCATAAACTCCCTAGATTCAGTGTAACCCTTCATTTGGTTTCTCTTAGGATACGACCAATAGTATTGGATTTAGATATAGCCAGAGAACCCCCTTGTAGATCCTCAAGTGTAGCTCAAAACTTCATCTGAACTTGATTAATTAGATTTTTCACTTCATCAATTAGCAAAATTAAGAATGCTGAGATGAATGAGTGAAGATACACTATGAGATAAAATGAGGAATTAATTCATTCATAAGAAGCTAAATCACAAGAAGTTAAACATTGCTTCTAATTGAGAATAAATTGACAGAGAATCAATCAAGATAGTTTGAACATATGCAATGGAGGCTAATAAGTGTACCGATTAATAAAAGTGATAGGAGCAGAGTGAACGAAGAGTGAGGACTTGAGGAGGACTAAACGGGCTCGGGGGAAGGTAATAAAGATGGATATAGTGCTTCATTTAACTAATAAGGAGATAATTCATAACAGAACTGAATGAAAAAAGGAATTCATGAAACAGCCTCCAAAATGTTGGGATACATTATTTGGTGTTCTTCTTTTTGTATTAGTTCATCATTAATATTAATAGATCAAAAGTTAACTCAGCATAACATGCACCAAAAGCTGTTCTTATAGATGAAACTAAAATGTTGTTACAATATCCAATCAGACCCTTTTTCTATCCAAATGCAAAGATTCAAGACTGATGAAATGATCAGGATAAAAGAATTTTGCCATCACCCAGACAAAATGATACAACATAAGAGGAGTTTTTTGGTACTCACAATCAATATAGAAAGCATGTAAATGCACAGTTAGCAGTGACAAATGATTTTAAGTCCTATGTGATTCTCAAATTACATCTGCTAGGGCTTGTGAAGAGCCCTTCCTGCCAACAAGGCAGCCTCAATGACCACAGTGATCACATCCACCACCTCCTGCACCATGCACTTGTTACCCATGAAGGTTGGGTCATCAGACTCCCTGAATGCAGCAATGCAGTTGAGTAAGTTGGAGTTGCATTCTGTGCTGAGGTAATCATCTGCAATGCAACAACACAACAACCACATGACTTACCATCCACTTTGATTAAAAATGCAACCATCTTCATGAAAACTCATTACCTAACATCTATTTTTTTTCCCTGAGGAAATATATAGTTGGTTCTTTTTTGTCTTAGAAGTGGAGTATTAAGGAATATTCCCCTATTTTTGTAATATGTTAGGTCCTTGAAGAAAATTTCCATGATTAAGGTCACTCTACATTCAGGCTAAGTTTACCCCAAATTAGCTAAGGTGCCAGTCTAAGGATATTAACTGCAAAAACATAGTATCTGCATTAATGTCTTTGTTTCCCCTTGTTAAGGCCATATACTAATCTAAGTTAAAAAGAGGTGTTTAAGTACAAAAAAAAATAAAATAAAATTAGAGATAAACATAAAGAAGAATTAGGGGAACATTAACTGTGCTTAGCTTGGATGCAGTTATCATGGACCATGCAGCATGCATCTAACCCATCACATGTTTCTCTCCAGGGCATCCACTGTACAAAATCCCACAGTATTTGCCATACCTCAAGAATGGAGCGTCTGCACATAATTATCATCCACAAGAAAAATTCAAACTAATATCTATGCATCGAGGTGTCAAAGTAAAGACATACAGAACTTGAGATCTTGAACCTGAACAGTGATCAGATTCACACTTTCTGCTGCATTCTTGTTTGCTCTGCACAACATACCCTCAATCCATAAACACCAACAACCAATGTTATAGGGGAAAAAAATGATTTGAAGGTAAAAGACAGACCGATGCGATGCCGGAGTTAACTGACTGAACTCTAATGTTGAGAGCTTGGACATGAACTCGAACTGAACAAGAAATGGCCATGAGGACAGTGGCTAACTTCAAGGACTGTATAAGATCCATTTGGCCTCACTTTCTCACAAGGCACTGATTTTAGTATGAATGGAGAAGAATCAGAGAGAGTTGAAGGGGATATGGGATGGATCCAGTTCAGCTCTGAAAGATGAGATGGTGAGGTGTTTGGCTTTATTGTGCTTGTGAAGAGATTTTGTTTGCTTGCTTCAGTGGGCTCATACACCAAATATCTTTGCTTTATTGCATCTCTTCATCTGATCTGTGATTGGGACCCATGTGGCCATCTCTTTTGAATTTACAGTGCATAGGACTATAAAGTAATGTCGTGTTGGTGCTTGTTGCTGTTTAGTTAAATACACCTGTCCTTGTCCCACAACCAATTTTAGCTTCACTTTTCTTCTAGTAATTGAGAGCTTTAGTTAACCTAGAAGATAGAAAGATGATGATGAAGATACTAGACAGTGATAATTAAAAATTATGATATTATGGCAGAAGATTTGAGTATTATTGGAGATTTGTGTCAATATTGAATTCCATGAACAAAACTTAATTTCAAGGGTTAGAATAGTAAACAAGACTTTTACCTACTTTTGTGATTAATTATCTTTATTTTGGAAGGGTTAGTTCTAGTGAAGGTTTAATAATACTTAATTATGCCCAGTTTAAGAATTAGGACGTACATCAAATTAAATGTGAAATGTAGAAATGTGAAACGTTTCAATGTCCGTTCAGTTTATACAGACTGTCTGGCCTGCTCAATAGGCATAGGCCCAGTCCTTGTGAACTTATGGGTTTAGGCCATTGACATGGACACAGGCCTGTAATGTGGATGGGTGTTGAAGATTTGTGCTAGAAAAATTTGGCCCATTAAACTTTGGGATGAAACCCCAAAAAGCAATTTTTTTACTATTATAATGGCACTTCAAGGCAATGTTTCAAGGATTGAAATATCACCTGATAATGGTATTTATACCCAATACTGATGTGGGGTTTTAATCACATATCAATAAGTTGACGATTGGTAATTTGAACAGTTGTTAGTATATTTGTACAGCATGGACTTTGATCAAATGCAAATCAATGTGCATACGTACTCAATTACGAAGATCCAACCAATCTCAATTCAACTAATGAGTTTACTTTAATGGAGTAAGTTTAATTTGCGTTTAGTTTAATGTAATTGTCTCCATGAATATGAGTTATCTCTTTACTTCTTGCAATCATCAACTTGTTTCTTCTT